>VDFB02207933.1:0-10853 GCA_007258455.2 Sequoia sempervirens
CACACATACTAACAATATTTGTGAAAAGTCCCATCCCCAGTCCAAATTACAACGAGGCTAAGGGTTTCATGAGAAAATAAGGGTTTCCTAAGGGATGTGACAGTCACAAAATCCTAAAGGATAAATAATGTCAAAGGGTTACAAGATTTAATATCAAATCAACAAGTAATCAAATCTATCAATAAATCAATAAATAGAACCTATTTGTAGACTTACTATTATATAAAGAACACATTCAACTCATCTAGAAAGTCCTTATTAAAATATATATTATAAAATGTATAAATAAATTTAATTTTTTATTTAATATAAAAACAGGGAGAAGATGCGAGGGTAGTTGCAATTTTGGAAGGGCGTTGTGATGATGTTTGGGTAGCCCTACAATGAAACAATATTTAATGTCGTGGGAGTCATATTCTTATGATTGTGACTCCACCGTTGAACGCCTTTTACGTAGCATTCTTGTTGGTGTTAAGGTTTCGCATTACCAACTCCATTGACTTATTTTAACTTGTCCTATCAGACAATTTTTTCACAGGTTCTGGTATAGTTTAATAATCTCTTAATATATTATATTAGTAAATCCATCGTTGAACCCGTCTTACGGACCGTAGTCTTCGGCCCTGTTTTCCATAGAGACTTAAAACGCGTTTTCCTATGGGTGTTACACGAACAAAGACTTCCGCACTCACAAAATTACATACTATAAAATTATTATTATTATATATAAGTCGGCAGAATTTGTTCCACAATATGTATTATAATGGCACAAACTGTACTAAATTGCACATTTGTCTTTTCATTTCTCTTTGACCCAAAACTACATTAATAACTCCCAAATTATTGTGATCTCATTGGCATAAACACACTAAAGTGAAAGAGTCTCTTCATACATTATTTTTATTTAATTTTAATTTTGGATTTTTTAAGTCCTGTTAAAGTACTAATCAATAAGTCAAAGTTGTTGGAGTGTTAATTTAATTATTAATATTAGAAGAAGATTAAATGTGAATGGTGAGGGATATTTGATCTTAAAATGATATAATGAATAAAATTGATATGATATGAGTTTGATGTATCTTGTTTTCTAAATCTTAAGGATAGATAGTTTTCAAACAAAAAGGAGAATAATTGGATTACCCAAGGGGTTGTGTTCCCTTAAGCCAAACCTTTGAATAAGACCAACTTTATAGTCATGAATGTGGGCAAAGGGTAACAGCTCTCAAACATAGAAATGCCCTAGAATGATTGCGTAATTTTTTATTTTTTTAGGTGTGTTCATCGAGTCAATTGAGATAGAGTTCAACTTGATGAGAGAGAGGTAGCACTTAAGTTCCATCAATCAAGGATTGATAAAGTAGTTGCTACACTTGATGGCCTCAATTCAAGATAGGCACACCTCATTATTAACTTAGCTAAGTAAATAAAATCTATGTTTGTAGATACCTACCTAAGTAAGCTTGTTCTAGGTGCATAGTATACAATAAAATTAAAAATCAATGAAAGAAAAAATAATGCATTAACACCCTCCTAAAAACATGTCGTACCCAATTGCACATTCTTAACCCTAATGAATTTTGTCAAAGCATGCATATCCACCTACAGTGTACATGAGCATGGGACTTTATACACAAAATTATGGGCCTTTGTACATGTGACATGGGACTTGGTACATGTTCCATGGATACAAAATTTCCTATGCACTGCTTGGTCCCTTTCAATATTTTGCCTCCACTACTTCCAAGGGAATCCTTGAAAGCATTAATTTCCCTTTTGAAATGAAAGAGAATGGTTGCTTTATGGTTTAGGACATAGAACAACACATTTCACCTCACCCATTCAAGCAAAACCTTAGAGATCTCAATCAAAGGTATGCAAAGGAGAAAGAGATCTTGCAATAGGGTTGTCCTAGAGTCTAATTATAAACTAAAGAAGGGCTCACCACCAAGCTAGGGCTTGGAAAGAATAGTGAAATGCAAGTCCTAATACTAAAGCCTAATGCAATGCTAGACTTCACTAAATGACCTAGAAAAGTATGTAAAATCAAAACAAAAGGCTGAGAGATAAAGGTGTGCACTTTTGGAAACCTAGAGAGGGATTAGATGTAGACTTGAAATGTTTGGAAACATTGAATTTAATGTTTTTCTAAGTTGATGCAGCACATCTAGGTGATTTAGTCCTAGATTGGGGTTTTGGACAAGAACAAAAGCTGGCAAAGATATGACTAAAACTCTTAAAATTTACAGGGAGAATTTGGCTTTCTGGGACTCATACACGAGAAGTGGCGTATCAATCTAGTTAGGGGTTTTTTTGGAAATTCAAATTCAAATTCTACTCTTCAATGTTTTCTCTATCCTTTCCACCTGATTTCCAAATCTAAATCTGTGATTTGCAACTTGTAGATGTCTTCCAATGATCTCCAATGCAAGGTGACAACTTTGACAACTTTGGCAACTTCACAACTTTTCTCCAAACTTTCTCTTCAATATGTCTTTAACCTAGATCTATAGATCACACACTAAAGAGAGGGAAAAATGTTATTTTTTTAGTGGAAAGGGGTTTTCTTTGGTCAAGCCTCGTTTTGGTTATCAAACCTTATAATGAAATAAAATAAGATAAAGGAATGATGAATGACCAAAATGCAATGTTGCAACTCACTAAAACCTAGCAATAAAGTGTTGCAAACATGTATGAAATGGATCCAATGGATGTAGATCTTGACTCTTGCTTGAATGTTGTAGACCTTGAATTGAATGCTAGCTTGAATCATGAAACTCTACATCACAAATGTTAGCTCAAAAACAAACATGATGCATGGTGATGCTTGATGCTTGAATAATGCTCCAAAATAGTCGATAATCAGCCCTTGAAGACTCTTGAATTCTCTTGTAAGCACTTAAAATGCTCTTCTAAACTCACATTTGCTATAAGGATGCTCATTCAACTTTCTAGGTGTAAAATGAGTGAAATAACCTTGTATTTATACTTGTTTATGCAAATTTTCCCAAAATTACAACACTACAAGCTGACATCAGATCTAGGAGGATAAAATCCCACCAAGAATTTGAATTAAATTTAATTGTGGGACACACAAGACTCATATGCAAAAAGTGGAATATAAGTCCCAAATCACTAAATGAGTATGTGTAGGATCATCATGGAAAAAATAGGCCCTTAAGTGGCAAAAAATTTAGAAAATTAGAGGTTAAGCGAGGTTTGATGTAAAAATTTGAATAATTTATCTATATTATTTCAAAATATGTAAGAATATGTCGTAGTAAATTGAATGTAGTTTCTAAACTACTAAGGTTTGTTTGAAAAAATCTATTTGGTGAAAATTTGAAATTTCAATCGCGATGAGTACTTACTTGATCTGGGGGAAAAAATAAAAGAGCGGGTTAATGCAGTCTAACCACCCTAACCACAATAAAAATGATAATATTTTTTTATAATATTTTAGATATAAGTATCGAGACTCATGTCCCAATGCTTGATGCATATTTTTTTGTAATTATTAAGAATTCCCCATTCCTAGGGCTGCAGGATGTGTCTCTTAGCAAAAATAGGGGTAGGAATTTTATTAGTTTGAGTCATCAGTAGAGCTAAATCCAAAAAAAAAACTGTTGAATATAGTGCACTACAAAATTCTCAAATCTCAATTGTTTTAATTCAACTGTCATGGCAGGCCACTTATCATGATGGCACTTCTATCAAATTAAGATTATCAACCACCTCGATGTATCCACTATTTCTAACTGTAGCCTGTGAAACCCAATGTGCAATTTGATTGAAATGGTATTTCTAACAATCATGCAAAGTGTGAAGAAGAAGAAGATGAATTTTATTTATATCCATCAGACTAAGATAGTCTACGCCAAATGGGACCACAAAGCATCAACAACATTGTGATACATGTTTCCAAGAACGAGTGGGTACAACAAGAATTATTTAAGAACATCAGACCTTACTTAGAGCAAGTGGGGATTCTTTATTTACAAATTTTGTTCAAATACAACCTTAAATTCCCTGAAACTATTCTCATTTACACATAAATCATGCAGTTAAATTGATCTAAAAATAGATCTTGGATATGGTTGAAAGAGCAATTGTCATTGGTATCAACCAAGAAAGATGTGTAGAAATTTGAAGACTCAGAAAACTATGCAGATGACTGTTTCAGACCCAACCAGTCATTCCTGTGCACTGAAGATTAGCTTGGGTTTATTCAAAGCATCACAAGGAAGTCAAAGATTCAAGATTATAACACACAAACTAAAGCATATTTTCAACTAGCAGTTTCGTAACCCCCTAGCAGTTTCTTAACCCCCCTGGTGGTTTTGTAATTGATGATTTGAAGAAAGTGGTGGTTTCATACAATTTGTCTTATAGTGCAGAGCAATGGTTGCAAATGTTGTCTCTTCCTCTTCCAGACATTTTGTACGAAGAAACCAGCCCAGGCAGATTTGTGGGAATTATATTAACATATGTAGGTAATTGTAAAGGGGGCTCATATTCTATTCTTCCTAAGTGTTCATAGAGGGTTTTGCAAATTGATGTACATAGTTTTCATGGAATTGCTACCCCTGAACCTGCAAAGAACTTATGCAATCAATGATCTTCTATCCCTTGTCTTAGAATTGTAGTGGTTGACACAAGTGATGCCAAGTTCTTGACTCAATTCAAATTGGGAAGGAGGCTACCTCAATAAGACTGAAATTTTGCCATTATATTTGCAAACCTGCAATTTTGTGATTGCAGAAACATCTAAAAACTATTGTTTTCAGTAATAGAAAATCACTATCTTGAGATTTAAACACCACCTTGGGGTACAAACAAAGCTTGATATCCTATATATTGTTTTCCTTGATTTTATCTTGAAAACCTTGTTATTTTACTAACTGAAATGGCTGAAAACTGCTTTCAAATCTTTGCAAAGTCAACCCTAACAATATGTCACTATCATACACTATAAAGGATCTTGAATAAAATGTACTGCTATTACCTGACTAATATCACACTTTGAAATATAAAGGGTTCACAATAAATCTACAAAAAACCTCTTCTAATGGTATTGGAAATTATTCCATCACGATTTTAATTTGTACTGTTATATGCAATTTATTTGTTCTGCTTTTATAAATGCATCCCTGCAAAGCAACTCCATTCATCTTTAATCAAATATAGAAGGAAAAGGTCAAAATTGGTAAAGAAAATATACAAAACGCACAATTCAATGGACCAGTCCAAAAGAGTAAAAACTACAAGTTGTGTTGTTGAAAAATTAAATTTAAGAAACAGATAATCAGTCTTTTTCTGAGGGTAATCCACATGGTAAAAGTAAATTTAAGAAACAAATAAGCAGTATTTTGTTTAGGTGGAAAATATATGAAACTTCAATAAAAGTCCCCAGACTTATGTTCTACCAAAAGAACTACATAAACACCACTTAACCTGCCATTAAAGGTTCTATGACATATGTGTGGGTATTTCTATGCATTCTATCACGGAAGATGTAGCTTTGTCTAATTATGATCTAGTTGCTTTTTTGGCTTAAGAAGTTAACAACTATTTATATTCATTAATATTTGTAATAGGGTAGTTTGCATGAGAAATCCTGGATTTTGAAGATCATATGAGACTTGCTGCGAAAATATATTTTCAAATAATTCTTCTAAAGTATTAGGAAACAAAAGGGAAATTCAATTAACATTAAATTGCAAATGAAGGTGACTTCTACTCCATTTGTTTTAACAACAATTATTGGCCATTAGAAAATTGATAAGTAACAAGGGTTACTGTCACTGGTATGGTTTTCACATGCACTTTCTTTCACCAAGATTGGTTGAGAAATAGATTATCTCTAAGTTTTGTAAGTATGTTTGGAATCTATAGTAGATGGCTAGTGTTGAGGATTGTCATGCTGAGTATTAAAATAAGTCAAGTAGGAGGGTTATGTGAGCCCTAAAATCATGCTACAAGGATGTGAGTATTAAAATTGGTGTAAGAGACAATGTCAAAATTGTAGGGCATGTAGTTTTCAACATTATAGAGTGGTGAAGACTTTATTTTAGAGTTACTGCAACATAAATCTCTGAAGCAAAATAAGAAACTCAAACAACCTACAAAAGCAGCAGTGGTTGAATAACCCACTCACTCTGGCAGCATAAACTCTACCAACACAGACAATACACTTTCTTGCTTGCTCCAAGATACATGGATGACAAATAAATCAAGTGGATCCCAAGTCACCAGATTTTTAAAAAAAAAATTATCCATGTATCCCAAGTCACCATATTTAAAAAAAAAAAATTATAAGGCATAGGAATCAAATGCTATCCAACTATTCAAACACCCATGTTTAAGTACAATAAAATTTTCTAGTAGAAGATACAAACCTTTTTTTTCAAAGAAAGAGGAGAAAAAATCATCTTAGCATCCTAGAAATTTTAACAAACTGTCTGTCAAACTATACAATGGAATATATGATCTCATCTTAAAATATGACAATGGTTATTTGTTGGCTTTCAAGTTTTCAACAGATATATCATCAGATATGGATACAACAAATTTTCAAGATCTAATGGACCTTCTACTTGGATTTGACAATTATAGAAATGTATATAAATTCAATTATTTATATAAGGCTATAGAAGTACATAATTTTAGTTTATAGTATTTATTTTGTTATATTATGTTTGTGTCTCTACCGATATAAAATATTTGGGGATATAAGAAAATAAGTGAGTCATACCTGTGAGTGTGAACTGGGGTTGAGGATAAAATTTATGTGATGTTTCATTGCCCAATGATTCAATAATGCCAAAAGATTTTGTATCTTTTTTGATTGGTTGATAAGGCTTAACAAATAGGTCTTTTCCCTTCTAAATGAGATAAAGTAGAAGCCAAACCTTTTTTAGACCACCACTTCTCCTATAAACAATGGAGCTTTTTGCAGCACCTTGCCTGACCAAGACTATACATAAAGGAAAAACCTTTTTTTAGCTATTGTATCTTAACAAAAGCACAAGGCACTAAAAAACAAAAGTAACTATTAAACAAACAAAAAAATGACATGTCCTCAAATACAAGAAACAAAATAATAGCAAACTTGTGGGAATCTAGATATAAGACACCATAACTGGAGTAGCAAGAAGACTATAGAAAATGAACCTGGAGTAAATTCCTAGTTACATGTATATAAATTAGAACATATGTTTTCAAATGAAATGATTCTTGATGACCTCACATCATTGGTATAGAAGGATAAAATAAATGAAAGACCATAGAAAAGCTTAAATTTTTTGTAGCAAATGAACTTGAGAATACATTTTCTAGTATTATGGGTGTATATTTGGATATCATACAAGGGTTGACCTTTGATATGTAGCCATAACATGTGAAAGATGTGACCCCTTAAATTCTAAAATTACCCCCTTTTTACTATTTCTGACCTCAATTAAACCCTTTCAAACATATCATACCACTTAGAGTTACCTCCACTTCTACAATCTACATTCTCTACAATCTTGTACTATTTTCAGCTTAGCTTGCCCACTTGACAGTTATCACATCTGTAGTATAACAGACCATTCAAATCTTGGTTCTTCATTGGAAAAGAAAAAGCACGTCCCATTATTTTATGGAAATCCTTGTACAAGATGGTAGACATTGTTGTGTCTAATATTTCAATGAAGTTACTAATAAAGATTGACAAAGAAGAAGTATATGATATGCATGACTGTTTGAGAGATATGAGACAAACCATTGTTGTGCAGACCTGCTCTTCACTATCTTTATCTATAGAAATCACACAATGAAGGCATTCCATAACACAAACCAGCTATACTTCTTCCAAGTTTGATATTGTTTAAGGTTGGAAGACATTCCTAGGGAAAAAAAGAGCAATAGCCAATGGTGTTTTTTAAGCCCTTATTTAATAGATATTGAAATCTATTGAAATGAAAGCATTAGTGGCTTGCTCAAATATTGTCACCAGCATATTTTTTAAACTTAAACTATTGCCATAAGTCATAATAGGAATACATAAGTTCCATAGTCCTTTCCATTTGTTGGCATTAGCATTCTTTGTGCTAAAACGATAGCCTTGAAACAAAGCATGGATATCTATGAAAAGCAAAATGGAAGGGATTTTTTGTCTGGTCTCAACAACAACATTGATAAAGGAACAAAAACAACTCACAAGAAGGTAGAGATGCAAAAATAAACTAAGTACTTTAAATAAACAAACACAACTAAGAAAAGAATAGAACAACCAAAGTCTAATATGTTCGCCCATCTAATTTGAATATAAGTGGCATATTGGGACAAATGATTGAAATGAGATTGTAGAGGTTGGATGATTGGTTGTGGATGATTGAGTTTATTTCAAATATTAAGGGTTAAATCTCATAACACTTCTTCACATATTCCTTTAACTAAAGGGTATTCTGACAATCTGCCTTTAACTAAATACTTGTAAAAAGATAAAGAAACTTTTCAAAACATTCTTTACTAATTGTCCCTACTAGAACTAAGTGCTTGTTGATGTGAATCTTAAACCAAAAGACCAAACTGGATTATTCAGCGAGGTACCCAGTTCCCCATTAGGAATTGTGTGTATGTGTTCAACCTAAAGAGAGCTATTTGGGTTATTCAATAGCACAACCACTTTCCTTGTTATTTATTCACATACTTGCCACAATACAATCACACCAAGAATTGGTGGGAATGAAATTTAGATGTCACTAACAGGGTAGAAGATATAGATGAGTACTTGTCCAAATCAGAAACAACTATCATGATTTATATAGAAAATTTAGGAAATGACAAATCCCAATGAATTTTACATGCAGAGAGCTAGGAATCAGGAAACATGATAGAAGGATTAATATGGTGTTGGTTCATTGGCAAGTGTGAGAGAGTTTCACACTATCCACAAGGATCAAATTGCTTTTGACATCCGCCGAGTATGCAGAACTAGGACTATTGGGGTTTACTATTCACACATGTTAGGTGGTTGCTCCTGCAATAAGGTGTAATCACCAAGTCATGAGGGATGCCCGGCCCCTGGTAATGGATTTGTTCTTCCTAGACAAGCTTGCCTTAGAAGATAAATTATAGGAGTCAAACTTCAATGAGAGAAATACCATGTACGCTGATTATAGTTAACTTCTACCTAAACAGAAATCTATTGGGAAATCTTTTCTACAAACTTCTAGATACTTATTTCCAAAACTCAAGTTCTGTAAAGGCAAAAAAAAAAGCAAAATCAAAATATTAATTTTCTAAGTACTCTTTTATGTGATAACAAAAGAATCTTATTTGAAGTGTGAATTGAAATCAATTAGAGTTTCTAAAGTCAGAACAAGAGCAATACACCTTTTCCAACCATTATCAAGAGACAATTTTTCAAAGACTACCACAAAATACAAAGGGTTTTGGAAAGAGATAATGACACAGATATTGGGAAACTTCAACAAGAAAAAAACTGAAACATATGTTGTCAGACCAATGCCTCTAAACCCTCTATTAAATTTAAAGAAAGTAAAGTTACCTATACTAATGAAAAAAAGAGCACTGGGGAACACTGCAAAGCCCAAGCCCTATATAAAAGTGAGATTCAATATAATGCCCTGATTTTCTTGCAAAGGGTAAACAAAAAATAATGCTTATTTAAAAAACCGTATCTTGGAGTAGGCAAGAAAGTGTATTGTCTGTGTTAGTAGAGTTTATGCTACCAGAGTGAGTGGGTTATTCAACCGCTGTTGCTTTTGCAGGTTGTTTGAGTTTCTTATTTTTTTTCGCAAATTTATGTTGCAGTGACTCTAAAATAAAGACTCCGCCACTAATACTAATGAAGAAAAGAGCACTGGAGAACACTAATGCTACATTTATTTTAATCTGTTTCCCAACTATTCAAACAATTTTCGAAGGTTCTAAGAAACTTTAACTGAACCATGGAATTGACAACATACTTTTGGATGTAAAAGATATTAAGGTTAGCTTCTATATAAGCAGTATTTCCCTAATGAAACTCATTTGTACTAAATTTGGTTTCAATTGTTTCCCAGCTATTGAAGCTTTTTGCTAAAAATGTAGAAACATTAACTCAACCATAGAATTGACAACATACCTTTGGATGATATAAAAAGTGGTCCACTCTTAAAAACCTGCATTCAAGAACCATAATTCCCACATAACTCAGATTCAATAATCTACTAAACCAATGCCACATATTCAAGAAATAAATCAAACATAAGGAAAAAATCTATCTAACACAGACTTCTACTTGTTGCAAAAATATTTATTTAAAAATGTATACAAGCACTTTAACTATCTACGATAGCACTGACACATTGATCCATGCATCTGACATGACAACCAAAATTTAGTTGCTATATTACTTGACAAAAAAACACACCTCTTCTTGTAGAATCAAACCATGCAGCATAGAAAATAGTTGAATACTTATAATTTTACTCAGTTAAAGGCAAAGGATTTTAATTTTCAACACAACAAATTAGCAAGATTACCCAATACAGTTTGAGTTTTCTTATATTCAAGTTTTCAACTAAAACAAGATCAATACAGAAAAAATGTATTTTATCTTGTGAAAGCTATTCCTCTTTGCAGCCTAATAGTCACAAAAGAATTGTAGCATACTATAGTTTCATCAAATTAGCAACAATACCTCATTTTGCAGTGCAGACATTATGTTAAAAAAATAGCATCTAAATTTCTATTCATATATGTAAAAAACTTTGAATGCTACTTCAAGAATGGTCATACATTTTCACACTGATGACATTTATCTGAACCTTATACTAGTAACAAATTATAATGCATACAATTGT
>VDFB02207934.1:0-31475 GCA_007258455.2 Sequoia sempervirens
ATAATGATACAGTGAATAGATCCACAGGGAAGAGCCCCTTTGAAATTGTATATGGACTGCACCCTAGAGGTGTTTATGAGCTAAGAGAGCTGAAGGATGGAGTCAAAGGAAGTGGTTATCTGGAATGACTTTGCTTGTGTAATGCAGGAGATTCATGAGACAGTCAAAAAAACCTTGGTAGAAAATACCATGAAGCATAAGGTTAAGGTGGATGAGCATAGGAGAGAAGTCCAATTCAATGTGGGAGACTTAGTGATGGTCCATTTGAATAAGGCTAGATTGCATAAAGGAGTTCCTCATAAGCTGCAAATGAAGAGGATAGGTCCCTGTCCTATCTTGGAGAAGTATGGCAACAATGCTTTCAAGGTGCAATTGCCAGATGACAGTGGACTGTCCCCTATTTTCAATGTTGCAGACCTTGTACATTATAAAGGACCACCATTAAACTTGGGTCAGACCATCCATGAAGTTAATCAAGATGTAGAAGAACTCAAACTGCCCTCCACTGCAGTTAAGCAAGCTGATAAGGTATTGGACACTAGAGTTTACAAGAGAACCAGGACCAAGGAATATAAAGAACACCTCATCCAAAGACATGGACAACCAGAGGCAGATGTAGTATGGATCAAGGAGGCAAAGTTCAAGAAGTTGGGCATTGATCCCAACTTGCTCAATCCAAGGATGGATTGAAGTTTTCTGTTTTGGGGAGGATGGTGCAGGAGCACCTAGGCTGACCTCCACCTTGTTTGTTTTGCAATTTGGCTTTGCTACTTAGCCAAATGGGGGATGATTGTAGGCTTGTGGTTTGGTTTGGACCTTAGAAGGTCTTGCATTTGTGTGTCAATGGTTAGTCATTAGGAATAAAAACCTTCATTAGGTCATCATTAGTATTAAATTTTGCTTTATTAAACTTAGGACATCATATGGTAGGATATAATGCATTTAGTGGGCTATCCTCATTGTTTGGAGATGCCATGGGCAGTTAAGGAGCTGTTGGTTCGAGTTTAAGGAGAATGAGGTCCTATAATTAAGGTTAAAGGCAGAGTTCCAAGAATGTTGCAAGATTGCATGATGAACTTGTTTGGTTGCATGCACTTTACTAGGCATTGGGAATCCCTTGAAATCAGGGAATGCTCGAGTAACTGCCCTTGAAAGATGGTGATGGCATCCAAAATAGAGGGAATGGCTCGTAGAAGAAGTAGTTAGTGTTTTGTAATCAATTTTTGTTGTGAAGAATAGAAGATAGTGAGCAG
Organism: Sequoia sempervirens; assembly: GCA_007258455.2. NCBI lineage: Eukaryota > Viridiplantae > Streptophyta > Pinopsida > Cupressales > Cupressaceae > Sequoia > Sequoia sempervirens. The sequence continues at coordinate 1,254 of VDFB02207934.1, forward strand.
ATTTTGAGTAATTTCTGTGTGTTACCCACGTGCTTGGAGAAACAGTGATTAAAATGGCTTTGTTTACACAGTTTTCTCACTATTCTTAGGTTCTTTGAATAGTTTGAAGTGAATTTCATTTTGTAGATAGGAGTTAAGATTAGATTCAGTGTGTTATGTTCATAGTTTGGAATTGTAAAGGATTTTTCTGAAATCTCCGTGTGTTTTGCAACAGAGTTATCATAGGCGTTGATTGATCAAATTTAGCACTATATTCATGTTATCAGGGTAGATTTGATTCATTTTCCTTTGTGTATTCAAATTGAGTGAAGTAGAGTTATTCATTTGAATCTTTAGATCAGAATTTAGAGGGTTTGTAGATTTAGCTTTGAGCAGTCAGTCAAGAAATGGCTCCCCCATGAAATCTGCCTGTGGAGTTTTCCTGAGGTTGATGGAAATGACAGGGGAGCCATGCCTTTGTAAATATCTAGTAATAGGAACCTTTGAGATCCAAGCAAGAAATTATAACACCAAACCCTAGGCGAGTTTTAGTCACCCGGTTAGGAGTTTGGAAAAGAAAAGTTGAGAACTCGGGCAGGGGCAGAAGGTACAGTACGGTACCTATACGGTTTCATGAAGGTTTGTGTCATATTTTGACATGTTAAAGAGAGTTGAGGCTTGAACAATCTAATAGTGAGAGGAAACAGCAAGAATCTCCCAAAACCCTAGCTATTAGGCCTATTAACCCTAATCTTCCTTGTTTGTAGGAATCAATTATACGGTGCAGACGGAGGTCTGAAACTAGGTGAAGGATTTAAAACTCTAAAAAGGGTATCAAAAAGTGGTATTTATTTGCTACGTCTTTTGATAAGTTTAAGAGCAAATAGCCAAAAACCGACTGATAAAGGCTAGTAAGGAATTAGGCATGTCCAAGGAAAATTCATGAAATCGGGTAGATTGAAGGTTGAACACCAAGAAAGATGGTTCCATTTGGATATGGAAAGTGTGAAATCAATGTCTCAAGCTCCCCTGCAGGCAGTTCTAACAAATTGATGAAGTTGGCATCTAGACTCTTCTAGGTGTAGTGACAAAGATTGCAAGTGCAAGAAGGTGTTGAATCCTCTCAGGTTAAAGCACAAGGTGGAAACTCTTGGAACAGAGTTATAGCAAGGTTTAGTTGGTGAAACAAGTTAGGACAGAGCCTAGAAGATTGTTAGGTTCATGGTGAAGGCAGAGTAATGTCTTCTTGTTGATTTGGAAGTGAAACATCTTGCGGAGGTTATCCTTTACACCACAAGGTTATCAATCATCAAGCATGTTGTTCAATTATTATTGTGATGTTGCATTCAAGATCCAAGATTAAGCATTATTCTACACTTATTTCAAGATCTAGATCTACATCCTTCTTGGCCACTTCATGTTAGATTGTACATTTACTCAAAGACATTGAGGTATCATTGTTCATGTTTCATGTTTCATTTTTTATGTCTCTTGTTTCATGTTCTTATTCATTATCTCATCATTTGGTTTAATTACCTAAAAGGGGTTTGACCAAGGCAAACCCCTATTCTCTAAAAACAAGTTTTTCTCTCCCTACATGTGTGATTGCAGAACTAGGTATCTTAGAGCTTGAATATTCTTTAAAGATTAGGTTATAAGGTTGGAGAAAGTCATCAAGTTTTCACAAGGTTGATATCTTCATGAAAAGTCACCTACAGGTTGCAAATTAGGGTTTCATATCCGGAAACGAAGTGTGGAAGAAAGAGCAAATATTAGAGACCTGATTCATATATTAACCCTCTAAAAAAGTTGAGTGGGATTGATACGCCACTTGAGGCATATGAGTCCTAGTACAGGGAATTTTCTAGATTTTAATTGTTTCAGATCATACGCTTTTAGATTCTAGTTTTGGCATAGAAACCCTAGTTTGGGACTAAATCACCTAGACTGGCATATGACTCTCAAATGGGAATCAAAAGATATGTCGCGATTTTTGGGGTTTTGGAGCTTGTTTAACTCAATCCTTCTTCTAGGTGCACCTCTATTCATTTTCAATTTGTCATTCCAATATTTCAATTTCATTTCCCACAGGTCATTTAGTTGGGTTTTGCATAGTGCTTTGCATCTCATTTACATCTTTTGTGTTCACGAAACCCAGCAGGTGGTGAACCCATCATTAGTCTCTAATATAACCCTAGGATACCTTATTGAAAGATATATTTCTCCTCCACATTCGAAATGAGATCTTTAAGGTGTCCTTGAGTAAATAGGAACCCTACCCTTATGCTATATTCCTCAAAGGTGGGGTGTACTATTTCCATTTAGCACATTTTTGTGTGAACCCGATTGTGAACACTCCTTTCCTAATTTGGAGTGCATGATAGTCCCTATATCCCTGGCTTGCATTAACTTTTAAAATTAGGGTTTGCATTAGTTAATTTGTCTAGGGTTTCAAAATCTTGCATTAGTGGATGTGCATTTAGATTGCATTTTTTTGCATCTTGAATCATTAAATTCATCTAAATCCCACATTGCTCCCTGAACATCATCTAACAAAACCTGTATTCCACATAATTTGTTGAAAATGGTGCAAAAACCCTAATTTGAGACTCATTCTCCAGTCTAGGCGATTTAGTCCCTATACAGGTTGTTTTGCCTACTTTCTACGATTTTTGTGTTGTGCATTTTTTAACATTTGAACCCTTGAAAAACCCTGACTGGGACTCACATGCCCCTCTAGGAAATTTTTTCCTAGAGATCAGCGCTAAAACTACCTTTTACAACATTAAAAACCTTATTTTTGCACTTCTATCTGTTGTCATTAGTTATCTATTTTAGTTGGCTAAGTTTTTGTTACATGCATTTCACTAAATCTAGCTTAAATCGGTTTATTTCATGCATTGCTTAATTTCAAATTTGCATTTACAACATTTCATTTTCAAGTTGTTGCATAGTGTAATCAGTAAATTACCTTGTTTAAAATCTAAAAATTGCTTTTACATATTTCATTCTAGATATTTATATTGCATTTTAAGTCTCTTTCCATTTTAAGTTTGCATAGATTACTTTTCACAAATGTTGTGTTGAGTGTTGTTTTTCATTGATGTCAAAAGTAAGTGATGTTGAAGTTGTTTCAGAATGTAGGATGTCTTAGGAGGTCTTGATCTTAGTAGAAGTTGCTTTGGTTGAAGTTGATTCATTAGTGGTTGAAGTTGATTTTCATCAGAATGTTTTTAATGCATCTATGATATGGTGTTTATGATGTCACATATGAGAGAGTTCAAAGGAGTTCTCATACTTCACTTCATTTGTTTCTTTGGTTGCATGATATAATGTGCATGAGTTTCATGTTATGGTTTGGCTTCATGATATGATGTTGATTTCATGTGGTAGGGAGCTATTCACAAAGTGTTTAGGTCAAACAAGGTGCTAGATTCCATGTGGTTGGTGATATTATATCATGTTGTCATTGAAGGGAGATTTTTGGCATATGGAATGATTGGCATATTATGAGTATGGTGAATTGGCCTTTAATGTTGATCATCTTAACATGATGATGGTTCTGCAAGTGTGATAGAAATTCATTCTCTCAAGTACATTTTATAAGGTGATTGGTGTATGTTGATGTCATCAAGAGCTTGTGCTTGATGTTTAATTGTCATCATAGCAGAGGTGTTGATACTTGGTCAAAGTTGGATGTCAGGGTCAGAAAAATAGTGACAATTGTTATTAGGGTTTGTATATGCAATATGGGATTAATAATTAGGGTTTTGTATTTTTAAAGACCCAAAACCTAAAAAACCTAAGTGTTTAAAGTCTTAAAACCTTATTATAAACTATGACATTTTGACGGGAGAGAACTTTACTTATGTTTTGATGATGAATTCTTATCACAAGTGAAGTCACTTAAGGTGACCTTTTGGAGGGTACTCAAAACATTCAAATACTAGCCCCAACTCCTAGTTGTTACCAGTTCTCACGGTGACACTCTTTAAGTTGAGCAGGAGGGTTTTAATCAACAGTTCTAATGAGCACACGAAGGAGAAGATCGATAGGTGATATTCAAATGAGTTTCCAATGGCAACAGTCATACTGCATGGTTAAAATTTGATGGGAAATTGGATGACAGTGGAAAAAACTATCTTTATTTAGTTCCAGAATGAACCAAGTGGGTGAGGAAAATTGATAAAAGGGTCTATGGGGTGGTTTTGGTTTGGTTGGTTTGATGTTTGAGTACATCTCTATGATACCTATTGGAAAATGCATATAATGGTCTTATTTTGAATAGGTTTTTAATGTGGGTTTAAATAAGTAGTTTGAATGTAATCTCAGTTTGCACAAGGTCTGATATAATGGCTTTATTAAAGTAGAGTGATGTTGTGTGGTTATTGGTAGTGTTTACAAGAGTGGTCTGCAGAAGAAGAAGTCTTTTGTGTTGATGAGTGTTTCGAGTTAGTTAGAGGTATATCTACAAAATGATATGAAAAATACTCATAACTTGAATATTTTTTGTGTGTGGTAGGGGACTTAAACTTGAAGTGTAATTTCAATGTGTAAAAGAATGGCTCGAATTGTGATGTTGAAGGAGTTATGTTGAACTGTTGGTATGTGAATGGTTCTGACTGTACAAGTTTACACAAGAGATGATTGTGTGTTTTTTCTGTAGAAGAAAACATTGGAGTCTTGGGTTGATGTGTTGAGTTTTCACTCAAAACTAGTATTGAATATATGTCAAAGAAAATGTGAAATTAATATGTGTGGTGATTTTAATGCATTGTAGTGAAAAGAGAAACCCTCTGTACTCTTTATGTTTTTCTAGCATGATGTATGTTTTCCAGTTCTCATGCATAGATATTTCTAGTGAGGCATGGTGTTTTGAATCCAATGAGGCTTATGTTGCTAGTGAGGTATTTTGTAGCCAGTGAGGCATAAAAAGTAGCCAATGAGGCTCTGTAATCAGTGGGAATTTATTAAGCTAGTGAGGAATTTTCCTGAGTGTTTTTTTATCCCTATGAGGGTTTTCTACTCATAAATCATTGTGTTATGGTTTCTTATTATCTTTGGTCTTCTTGATCTTCATCCCACTCATAATATTGGGTTTTGATGTTTTCAGCTTGTGTGATCTTATTATGTTCTATATCATTCAAAGTTTGAAATATTTGCATGCATGTGACTTTACTTGGTGAATGAACAATATTGAAGCCTGCATTCCATATATTCATAGTTGTGAAAGAGTATTTAAACTAAGTTTAAATTTTTCATACCACTGATTCACCCCCCCTCTTAGTGGTATTGTACTCCAACAAGTGGTATCAGAGCTAGACCCTTGCAAAAAAATTAACCAACTTAAGGGTTCCTAGTAGCAAACTACAATGGGAAAGAGGTATAGAAATAAATTTTCTAAAAATGAGAAAGGTTTGTATTAAAAAAAAGGAGATGGTTTTTTTGTTGAAATTGATAACATGAAGAAGGAGACCTCTTTGTAGGTGAATATGACTATGAACAGGAGTATGATGAACAAGCATGTGAAAGGTTAATTATAAAGGCTCTCGCTTATGTAATACTGGACTAATCAGAAACAACGCTCGAAAAAAGAGAATCGAAGGAGACTAGACCAACTAATAAGAAAAAAGAATTTCAAGGACAAAGGGCAGTTTCAAAAGTTTCTTTAGATCTTGAAGAGTCTAACAAACTTATTATCAGTCTAAAGATAGAGATTGAAGAAGCAAAAAAGGTAGTTGATTTTACAAAATCTGAACTTGAAGTCAAAACTAATGAATGCCTAAAACTAGAGTTAGAAATAGTTTCTTTGAGAAAGGAATTGGAAAAGGAATCTTCTAAGTTGGATAAGAATATACAGTTTGAAAATAGTATTGAATGTTTAAATGACATGTTAAGCAAAAAAAAAATTCATAAGGACACTACAAGCCTAGGATATGAAGAAGGGTAGACTTCTAAAGTCAAGAATACACCAAGAGGAGATAGATTTAGATTAATGCATGCTTAATGCTCTGAGAAGATAGGGCAAAGATAAGGATTTTGATCTTGCTTGGAAGAAGAAGAACAAATATGACCTCAAGGCCTCCACCTTTCAGGAAATACCATTCAATAAGGTACAACTACTCTCATTTTCATGGTTATTTCTATTCATGTCATGTTTATGGACATAAAGCTAGAGACTATAGAACTCATTCAAGAAATGGTTTTGGATGGAATAAGGATAAAAATTCTTATAGTTTGTCAAATTAAAGACTATAACAATTTTTTTTATAAATGTAATAAAGTTGGTCATATAGCAAGAAATTATTGGGTGCATGGAAGAATAATTATGGAAGTACTCTTGGAATATCAATAAAGGGGTATGTCTGCAGCGGGATCATGATGGGCCAAAATTATGATAAGATATTAGGGTATGTGGCTGATGACTTTTTGTACAAAAATTGATGAAACGAAAAGGTTTTTTAAAGGATATTCTTAGCACTCCACCAATATAAATTATCTTTTACATTGAATTTAATAAGTAATTATTATTCATTTTCTATTCAAATTATGACTAAAGTCCTGATTGATAGGTTGATTGAAAAACATCTATAGCTTTCAAGCGATATCACATTTTTTGAATCCAAAAACATGTGTCACATTCTATGCTTTTCATATTATAGGATTAAAAAAGAAAAAATGAATTTCATGAATTTTTCACCAAGTTAAGGTGGTCAAACATCTCGAGGTTTTATATTTTTTAAATTTGTAATAAAATATTCATAATTAATTATTTACTTGGAAAAAATTACAAAAAAATATGCATCACATCAGGGACATACAGGTCATCTACTTATATCTAATATCATAAAAAAATGTGTATCATTTTGTGTGGTTGGGAGATTGGTGGACAAACACCCACTTATTTTCCCTAAAAATTTAAGTACCTCACATACATTGAAATTTCAAATTTTTTCACCAAATAGATTTTTTCTCCTATTTTTAAAATAAGCCTAGTAGTTTAGAAATTATATTCAATTTTCTCACAGTTCTATTCTTACATATTTTTTGAAATAATATAGATAGATTATTGATTTTTTATGTCCAAGTTCCTAACTCTAATTTTTTTCTAATTTTTTTGCCACTTAAGGGCCTATTTTCCATGATGATCTGCACATATCCTAAATTATCATCCTTTTGGTCTAGATAGCAATATCATATGCTATAGGTGTAAAAGTATTGGACACACATCAAATTATTGGATAAGAAATCCCGCAAAGCCACCTAATCACATTAAGAAGCGAAACATAACAAACAAGAAAAAGAAGAAACCTATGAAAATTTGGAGAAGGAAACAAGTTCAAGAGCAAAAGAAGAAAGAATATGTGCATGTTGCACATGACACATCATTATTTGCATGAGATGCATCATGAGGTTAGGGGGATTCATCCAATGTCTTATCTTATAACCCCAAGGAGTTTCCAGAGGTTTGTTGATGTGATGGACCAAGATACCAGAAGGATGTTCAAAGGAAATCTGTAAGTAGGATTTTTTTTTTCATTAATTTAAGATGGAATGTTATCATTGATGAATATTTCATTCTTAATCATGTCTTCGGGATGTGTTTCATATTTCTTCAAGGCAGTTTGATTTGTTCATACCATAACAAGATCTCAAGTCATCTTCATGCTCATGCTGATGTTGATTGTTTTGATTGCTTTATGATTGTAAAATGTTGGTTTTCATGATGTCCTTCAAGATATGAACATGGTTTGATTCATGAAACTCATTTGGATGGATTAGCTCATAGACAGATCAAGCTCATAGTGTGGTTAAAGAAAAGTCATTAATATTTATTGTTTCCAGGTTTATCAAGAGCAAAGATGCTCCAAGGTGTTTGATTGGTAAAAAAAATTATATGCTTGTATTGCAAAATTCAAGTCAATACTTACTTACCTAGCATACAAGATTGGTTGAAAGGGAAATCTCGATATGCCAGTAGCATTTGCAAGGTAACAATGTGATAGTTCTAATACTTGCAATCTATGTTAGATCATTTTGATGATAGTAAAACAATTAAGTGCTCTCAGTTCTTTGCCTTATTTTTTTCTATGGTCTGGTATATTCATTCTAATGGTCGCATTATAATTACTCTCGAGCTGATCATCTGATAGTGGATTTTTTTTTGATTTGGTGCTATTCATTAGTTGGTGATCCATGCATAGTGTTATTAGTTTATATTTGTGACAGTCTATAAGGATTGATGCCAAAAGTACTATTCAACAAGTTGATGATTATGCATTTCTCTTTGATATTTGACTACTATGAGTGTTATGTTTTAAGATTTTTTCCTTGTCTTCTCTGTAGACTTTTGTCACTATTCAATGATCTTTACACTATATATTCAACACTCTTTTATGTGTCATTTGAGAAGGAAAAATTGTGAAGTATGAACTACAATTGTTAGTTTAATCTCTGACAATAGTTTTTGTCGTCACATTTGCTTGTTTCCTTGCACATGGTATGTGTGGACAAAGATTTTAAAATGGTTTATGAAATGAACTTGTGTGGCCATCGATTCATACTTAGTGGATAATGGACTTGCCCAATATAATGATAGTATGCTTTGGTAACTAATAACTTCTTGGTTGATAGTTGAAGTGAAGTAAATGAAGGCATGCCAAGTGCACTTTGGTAATCACTATCATGTTGCCTTGATGCTAAGTTGAATGATGCTTAAAAGTTGGAATTTTTTTTGTGAAAGTGGTATTGACACTGAGATCAAGTAATGGTTAGCGTATTGCAATACGGTCTTCTCTGTCAGAACTGTAAATGTGAGTTTGTGGTGGTTAGGGCAGTACATTGCCTTGAAGGAAGTTTACTTGTCTTGACTTGTCACTACAACCTATAATATGATTTCCTAATGTTTATCCTGATTGTGTGTTCATGACAACAATACTTGAGGACATCGATAGTGGATTAGTTCATTTTGAGGTGTGCTCCTAAAAGCCAAGAGGATATTGACAAGTTTATAGTTGTAGATAAGGAGATTAACATTTTTCTCAGCCAAGGGGGATTGGTCATTGACAAGTGTTTTGACACAGGGGGAGATAGTGGATACACAGTGAAATCACAATGAAATCATGAAATCAATGTGTGGTATTAATGTGGAGTACTACTTTGCTCTTTCAAATCAATGAAAATTGTTTCAGTTTTTTTCTTATGACAATGGCTTTCATTGAAGGTGAAAAAGTGCTTGCTTATGATAGTGAATGGTTTTCATCTATATGTAGGATAGTGATACAATGCCCTTCATGATTATCTCAGTCTAAGTCTTATATTCTTGTAGCATTTTTATAAGTCTCTCATAGTTGAACTGTGGCACTTTTCTCTATTGACATTTGTTTTTCCTACATTCAGTGGTCTTCTGGAGTTTGATAGGATTTATGCTCAAATATTTGATATCTCAGTCATTTAGCATTTTGAAGATAGTCTGTTTGGTGCTTTGGAATTTGTTGCTTACTAATAGTGGGACTGTGTATTCTTTGCTTTGAGACAGTATGTTCTTTGTTTCTTTGGAATTGTTATCAAAGGGGGTAAAATTTTTGGATAGTTTGTAGATTTGCAGTGGATTTGCAGGGATTTGCAATGAAAATTTTCTTTAATGGTTGCTTCTATTTGCTTGAATAAGAATAATGACAATATACCTAATGTTCTTAGCATTTGCTTCCGTGTTTTTTTGTAGACATTTTCTTCACTAAAAATAATGATAGTGTATTTGCTTTGTACTGTTGCAGTGAACAATGAAGCTATCCACTGAAATACACTTTGGTTGGCTTTGAATGCACTTTGCTAGATTCCCTTGAAAGTGGTGGTAGTGGTGCTCAACCATTCTTAGTAGTGTGTGTTGTTTCTTTAGATCTTGATAGCCAAAATGGTTATAGTGACCTTGTGTTTACATGGACAGAGAGCTAGCATAGTAACCTTTGCTTTGCAATTCGAGTAGTAATTTTGGAGAAGAGAAAATCCAGAGGTACATGGTAGTTAGACAATGGATTTCTAGATCACTAGTATGCAGTGGAAAGTGAAGACTCTAGTGGTACTTTGGTGGTAAAGATCTTTCTTGACAGTACTATAAGTTTTTAATCTTCATGAGTGTGATTTGTTACTGTTTGTCAATGATGTATTTTTCCATGAAACCATCTTGTCAATACTTTTCTTTCCTTCAATGAAGCTCTTTTGTAGGGGGATTGATGCTGCTAGAATCCTTTGTCATTTGATTTCAAAGGGGGAGAGAGAAAATGCAGTGGTGAGTTTTTCCATCAATGAGAGAGGGGGATATTGTTGAGTGTTTTTTTTCATTGATGTCAAAAGTAAGTGATGTTGAAATTGTTTTAGAATGTAGGATGTCTCAGAAGGCCTTGATCTCAGTAGAATTTTCTTTGATTGAAGTTGCTTCATTAGTGGTTGAAGTTTCTTTTCATCAGAATGTTTTTGATGCATCCATGATATGGTGTTTATGATGTCACATATGAGAGAGTTCAAAGGAGTTCTCATACTTCACTTCAGTTGTTACAAAGCTTTGGTTGCATGCTATAATGTGCATGAGTTTCATGCTATGGTTTGGCTTCATGATATGATGTTGATTTCATGTGGCAGGGATCTATTCACAGAGTGTTGAGGTTAGACAAGGTGGTAGATTTCATGTGGTTGGTGTTATTATCTCAGGTTGTCATTGAAGGGAGATTCTTGGCATATGTCATGATTGGCATATTTTGAGTATGGTGAATTGGCCTTTAATGTTAATCACCTTAACATGATGATGGTTCTGCAAGTGTGATAGAGATTCATTCTCTCAAGTGTTTTATAAGGTGATTGGTGTATGTTGATGTCATCAGGAGCTTGTGCTTGATGTTTAATTGTCATCATAGTAGAGGTGTTGATACTTGGTCAAAGTTGGATGTCAAGGTCAGAAAAATAGTGAAAATTGTTTTTAGGGTTTGTATATGCAATATGGGATTAAGAATTAGGATTTTTTATTTTTAAAGACCCAAAACCTAGAAACCCTAAGTGTTTAAAGTCTTAAAACCATATTGTAAACTATAACATTTTGACGGGAGAGAAATTTACTTATGTTTTGATGATGACTTCTTATCACAAGTGAAGTCACTTAAGGTGACCTTTCGGACGGTACTTAAAACATTCAAATACCACCCCCCAACTCCTAGTTGTTACCGGTTCTCACAGTGACACTCTTTAAGTTGAGCGGAAGGTTTTTAATCAATGGTTCTAATGAGAACATGAAGGAGAAGATCGATGGGTGATATTCAAACAAATTTCCAATGGAAACGGTCATACTGCATTGTTAAAATTTGACAGGAAGTTGGATGACAGTTGCAAAAAACTATCTTTATTTAGTTCTAGAACGAACCAAGTGGGTGAGGAAAATTGATAAAATGGTGTATGGGGTGGTTTTGGTTTGGTTGGTTTAATGTTTGAGTACATCTCTGTGATACCTATGAGACAATGCATATAATGGTCTTATTTTGAATAGGTTTCAGATATGGATTTAAATTAGTAGTGTGAATGTAGTCTTAGTTTGTACAAGGTTTGATATAATGGCTTTATTAGTAGAGTGACTTTGTGTGGTTATTGGCAGTTTTTACAAGAGTGGTATGTAGAAGAAGAAGTCTTTTGTGTTGATGAGTGTTTCGAGTTAGTCAAAGGTATATCTACATAATGATATGAAAAATGCTCATAACTTGATTATGTTTTGTGTGTGGTAGGGGACTTAAACTTGAAGTGTGATTTCAATGTGTAAAAGAATGGCTTAGATTGTGATGTTGAAAGAGTTATGTTTAACTATTGATATGTGAATGGTTCTGATTGTAAGTTTACACAAGAGATGATTGTGTGTTTTGTCTGCAAAAGAAAACCTTGGAGTCTTGGGTTGATGTGTTGAGTTTTCACTCAAAAGTAGTATTGAATATATGTCAAAGAAGATTTTGAATTAAGATGTGTGGTGAGTTTAATGCATTATAGTGAAACAGAGAAACACGAGTTGTACTCTTTATGCTTTTTCTAGAGTGATGTATGTTTTCTAGTGAGGCATGGAGTTTTTCCAGTGAGGCATGGTGTTTTGTAGCCAGTGAGGCTTATGTTGCTTGTGAGGTATTATTTTGTAGCCAGTAAGGCTTTTCTAGTGAGGCATAAAAAGCAGCCAGTGAGGCTCTATAATCAATGGGAATTTATTAAACCAGTGAGGCATTTTCCCGAGTGGTTTTTTATCCGTATGAGAGTTTTCCACTCATAAATCACTGTGTTATGGTTTCTTATTATTTTTTGTTTTCTTGATCTTCATTCCACTTGTAATATTGGGTTTTGATGTTTTCAACTTGTGTGATCTCATTATGTTATTTATCATTCAAAGTTTGAAAGTTTTACATGAATGCGACTTTACTTGGAGAATGAACAATACTAAAACTTGCATTCCATATATTCAGAGTTGTGAAAGAGTATTTAAATTAAGTTTAAATTTTCATACCACTAATTCACCTCCCCTCTCAGTGATATTGTACTCCAAGGTGATCCCACAATACTAGTTTACATTTTTTGGCCAAACTAGACACTGAACTGATTTTTTCTAACTAAATCTTCACTTTCGAGCACCTATATAGCGGCTAAACCATGAGGAATTTGAAGATGATGCAAACTAGTGATTTGCGACATTTTTTTTGTTGATTCTAAATATATTTTTTTTCAAAATTTTTGGAATCATATTGCACTTATTTTTCCATCTCCTTTGAAAACTAGTTTTTTTTAGTAAACACCATTTTTAAGAAGTGACACTCATCGTATAACACATAACTTTTTTTCCATGAAGGATAAAATTCTTTCTTTTTTTAATTTAGAATTTTAACTATGATATCTAGTGCTTCCAATTGGCTTCATATTTTTTTATTGAATATTTTTTCCGTAATCAAGTTTTGAAGTCAAACCAATTACAATTCAGACATAGGTAGACCGTATAACACATATCTTTTCTTGTATGTATGAAAATTTAATTTTTCCCTTTTTGTTGGATCAAGGACTTCAATATCTGGTGCATTCATATTTTTCAATTTTTTTTTTATAATCTTCTATTTTTCCACATGTGCAGAACAAAGAGCTTGATTTTCAGTGAAAAACCTACATTCAGAAGAAATAAAAAATAAATATAATAATCAAATTTAATTTAGTTAAAATTATACTTTTTTGGAAGATTATAATAAGGACTACATACTTACAAAAAATAAATTTTAAATGAATTCATTTGTTCCCCCAAAAGGTAAATCAAAAGTGGTTTTTTATCAACATTTTGATAGGTGTAAAGGAGACACCATTATAGGTATGAGTTAAAACTAACAGGGTTCTATACAAGGGGGCTTGGTTTAAGGTGGTTTGATCAAACCCTCTTCAATTGGAATCCTTTAAATGTAACTTTTCAAGGCTTAAATCATTATATTTTCTAAAAATATGTGACTTCAACAAAAATCATGATCTCCTAGAAAGTGTAAACCACTATTGTGGCAACACCCATCCAACATGTTGGTATCTATCTTTTCCAAGTTTTCAAAGAAAAATTTAGTCAATAAGCATGTTAGTCATTCATTCAATACATTCCTTGGTTATATGAGTCTCTTAGTGCAAGAGAGTGAAGATGTTGACACTTGCCTTAAATCTATACCCACTCCTATCTCTCCTATTTTTGGGTATGATGTGATAGAAGATGATACAATCATAGATAACCATGATGATCATAATTTTTCTTCTCTCGATACCTCTCATTTTAGTGACGAAGGTATCTTGGTGAAAGAAGATGCCAATCATTGAGAATCATGAAATTCTTTCTTTTCCTTCTCCTCCTCCTCCTTGGGAAGATATTATATCACAAGAGAATGGGATCATAGAAAAATTTCTAAACATCACCTTACCTAGTTTCCATTCATATTTTTCTTTTGGGAATGTTTTAGTGAAAGAGGATGCAATTGAAAGTGAGGAAGATATATTGGTGCTAGATGATAAAATCTTTAAGGTCTACAATAACCTTCTTTATGTTCCTTCCCCTACCTATCCTATTTTGGAGGAAATTATGGGACAAAGGAATGAAATCATAAATGATTATGATAATCATACTTGTTCTTCTCCTATTATCTCTCCTAGTTGTGAAGAAGATACTTTGATGTTAGAAAACTTAATTGATGAAATTCATGAGTGTAGACACCTAAAAATGACCTAGGCCTGCAAGCTTCATTTTTACCACTTTCGTCCTAGCATAATTAAGCTATTTAATTATGTCCTTGGTCCACATTCGACTATTGATTAAATAATTCATAATTATTTAATTAATTCATGTCATATGTTCCTTCTTGATTATTAAATAAATAAATATTATTTATTTATTTAATACATCACTAATTATCTAAAGTCTTCCTTTGATTAAATAACTTTCATAATTTATTTAATTTCCCTTTACCATTTATGTCTTCTTGATTAATTAAATAAATTTTATTTATTTAATTACGCCACTAATTAAGTCCCCTTCTCCTAAAAAATTAAATAAATTCTTATTTATTTAATTCTGTCCATTTTCCACTATAATTAAATAATTCATTTAATTATTTAATTAATCATTAGCTTTTTCTCCCATTAAAATTAAATAAATTTGATTTATTTAATTTAGCCATTCTCTTGAATTTCGAATTAAAATCATTATTTAATTTCAAAATAATTCTTTTATCACATTCCTCCATAATTAAATAATATCTTTATTATTTAATTACTTGCTAGTTACCTGGAGTAAATAAATCTTATTATTTAATTTTCTCCAGCAACCTCTTTGTCCGTGCCGGCATTATCTTCCAATTTAATTCTTGACTTTTGACTTCTCATTTATTTTCGACCGTTGATTGAATTATTTCATAATTCAATCTCCACCCTTCATCCTTACCTGTTGCCCTAATTTTGACCTAACCCTAATGCACACAGCAATATTCAATCTTAAACATTGATCTTAGGGTTCCTGTCATCTTTTCATCCTGGCCACACGTTCAAAATTGCAACTTTTATAAAAGGGCAATTTTGACCTCATTTGGATCTCTCTCTCAATCTTTAGCTCTCAGTCTTTAGCATATTTTGACTTCTTGCATTCTTAGTCTATGTCAATTTGCTGTCAACTTAGGTCATAGTCATTAACAGTCTTAGCCATTTTAGCTCATTGTAGGGTTATTTTTATTTTCTGCAAATCCTTCAACACTTGCATAGGGCTTAGTCTTTGGTCATAGTTGCTCATAAATCTGAGGGCATTGTTGTTTATCTGCAAGCTAGGAGGTGTAACAGAGGTTAATCATGGAAGGTGGAGACATAGGGTAACACTATCCCTTTTGTCTTCACCTCACTTCCATTGTACTTTGTTATTTTCATAGGATTTTCTGTTATTGTGCTAACCCACTTTAACAATAATTTTAGGATTTTCCCTTGATTACATTGGTGAACCCGACGTTGTTATTTCGGCTTTTCGTACGTTTTTTTTGTTGTTTTCTGTTGTTTTGCAGGTACAGGTACGGATCGCCGCAAAATTTTTAAAAACAGTGTGACGCATCATATGCGTCGCGACGCATACGACAACTTCAGAGCCGCAATCGCCCTGTCACAACGCAACTGATAAACAGAACGACGCATCCGTTAGTCCTGAGCCGCATCTGATACCCCGAAAGCTGCATTCGAAACTCACGCCGCATCCGTTTGGTCTATCATTTTTGTTTTCTTTCAAGTTTGCGGTTTTATTTTTGCATTTCGGGTTGTCCAATCTTAGGTTTTTCTGTTTTCTGTCTTTTTCCTGCATATTGAACAATATTAGGTTTTCTGTCACTAATCATTTCCCGTAGTGGCTTTCTGTTTTGGGTAGAATTTTTTGTTGTCTTCTGTTGTTTTGCAGAATACTGGTACGCATCGCCGCAACCGTCGCAACGCATCTGCTCACAGAAACGACGCAACTGCCCTGACAGACCGCAACTGACAATTCCAGAGCCGCATGTGACTTTCTGAGACGCATTCGCCTAACAGAACGACGCATCTGACAAACCGAGCCGCATCTGTCTGGTAATACCGAGCCGCATTTGTCTGGTAAACTTTTCTGTCAGTTTTTAGGTTTTAATTACCGAATTTCAGTTTTTTTTTCTGTTTTCTGGTTCTCTGTTTTCTGTCTTTTTCTGTGTTAGCTATTCCTGCATGTTAACCAGGTTAGATATTTTGTGTTACTAATAGTTTCTTGCAGCGTGTGGCGATCCTTTTTCGTGTGTCCAAGACCATCACATCCAAAACTACTAACTCATTGTTTGCAGATTCGCATGTCAAAGAAGGAAAGAACAAAACAGTGTGTTTGTTTATTTCTAGCTTAGCAAACTTTGAATTTGGTGCTTTTAAAAAGAATGATGTCTTTCATGCTTGAGTGTGTTTGTGGAGTGGTAGGTGAGTATGCTCTCACTTGGTGAAAACCTTGTGATCAGAAAACCAGACCCATTCTTTTTTGTTAATTTACCCTTCACGATTCGGTATATCAAAGTATCCTCTCCCCTTGCGCATTCGTGCGATCATGGGTGTAAGAGAAACGGTTACCGACTCTAGAACTTGGGCCTGTTCTGGTGGGAAAAAGTACTCACCCCAGGACGACTCAGACCGGTAGCACCCCTGACACCGAGGGACTTCCAGCCGGTATAGAAAAGTGGGTTCTTGGGGAAAGCCCAAGAATCACGAGCGTGGTTCCGACGAGATGGATCCGAAAGGGGACTCTCGCCGCATGGATCACGCCCCATGAACGGAATTCCCGAATTAAACACCTCTTGTCTTAGTGTCCAACCATTCTATTGGCCGTTGCTTGATATAGTGTAGGGTACAGTATCATGCCCGAAGATTACTCACTACCGATCCCCTTGAGTAGAGATAGCAATTCTTGGGATGTCACTACCCAATGAATCCGAATTTGGTGTGCTCGAATGACGTTAATGAGCCGTGGAGGGGAGCCAATGCCACCAAATTCTAAGCTATCCGCTCTCGAGAAGGAAAGGTGTTCATCACCAATCCGGGGTATAACTGGTGGGCTATATCAAGTATACAAACCCAAGGCCTAGTGGCCTTTCTAGGATTGTGCTTATCTCATGTGTGTTTGGTTATCCCTTAAAACGCTGTGTTTGTCAAGTGCATTCTGGTTTTGTCACAGTCCAAACAAAACAGTCATCAAACAGATCAAACACTGCCATCAACATACAATGAAAATCACTTTGAAACAAAACTGTCATATCAGTCGAACCGCAACTGACATTCTGAAACGCAACTGCCTGATAAACCGCATCTGAAGTCTTAAACGACGCATCTGTTAAACAGAGTCGCATCTGACAGTCAGAAAGCCGCAAGTGAAACATTGAACCGCATCTGTAGGCGTCGCGACGCATCTGTTGACCTAAAAACCGCATCTGTTAAACAGAGTTTATCTGACAGTCAGAAAGCCGCAAGTGAAACATTGAACCGCAATTGCTTAACTGCGACGCAATTGCTAAACTGAGACGCATCTGCCTGTCAAACCTTTTAAACTGCACAGTCAAAACCAGAGACCTCCAAACTGTCAACCATTTGTCAAACTCCGTCATCAAAAGGATTCTGCCAGAAAACCAATTTGAAATTGCTCAAAGTCTTGTCCCTTAGCTTGCATTGACCACCTTAGGTTTCATACCTCACCCCATTTAGTATCATACATTCAGCATTACATTGTCCCTAGGCTCATATCTTGCATACTTAGGAGTAGGCAAATCTCAAGCACCCCTTAGCAAAATCATTGTTTTCGAAATTAGACCCTTTTGGACCAAGTCATCAAACATCCTTTTAGTCATTGTCCTCTTTGGTGAGATTTCTTCCAACTCAAAAGTCTAGTTAGGAAGACTCATTAGTCATCTTGTCACCTTGTCATTAACAACAAAGTCCTCTAGCAGTCCACATCGAAAACAAAGTTCAAGCTCAGAAGTGCTTAGATAGCCTCATTTTACATTGCATCCACATTGCATACCTTACTCACAAAAATTCAAAAACAAAAAAAAAAATAGTGGTCATTTTAGTCGTCAATTTGAACCTTAGACTTCACCTAGTGTCATACTTGCATTTAGTGAACATCCCCTTTGAGCAAGCTCATTTATGGTCGAAACCAGACTTCAAAAGCAAAAAAGACAAATGGAAAACTTCATGCCAGATCCCAACAGTCCTCCACATGACTCAAACTGGACCGCGAATGATCCCTTTACCAATCTAGACAATCAACCTCTAGTGACAACACAATCCTTACCTAACAACTCATTCGAGCGCTACATGCAAAGAGATGAAAATGGTCAACTCCTTCAAGAACACATAGAAGCATTGACACAAGACCCAGAGGCCTACCAGTTGGCTGAAACAATAGCACGTCACGATAGGGACAGATTCGTAGCTATGCTCTTGAGTGAAGGAGCTAGGTTACCACCAGGATTTGACATTAACACATTACATGATCCTAATGCCAACAATGTTCACAACATCTCACACAGTGGTCAAGTTCTAAATACTACAAGCAACATCCCTTTTGGCACAACGACATTGCATACCACATCCAACATCCCAAACATCTCCAATATAATAAACGCTACATCTATTGGGGGATCACAGTCATCTACAACATCCACAACACTACCCCAATTAAATACAACCTCTCTTGGTTCCGTGACATCATCGGCAAATCATTCCAATCCTCCTGTTATCCCAACAGCAAATACCACAGGGGCATCATCAAGTCATCACAACTCCCCCTTGACAACTACATCTACTACCATGAACACAACCTCAACAAACGCATTCAGTAGCAGTTCACAACATCCTTTGGGAGGACCCACAGGACGTATCTTCATACAAGGACAACAACAAAACGTTAACACGACAACACAGTCAAACGTCACTACCTCCCAAGGTACAACTGCCAATGTGCCCCTTGTGCAAAATCAGCAATTCACACAAAGTGGCCAACTGACTCAACCCATGACATCGTTAGTACATCATAACATTCCTGGTCACAACATCCCCCAAATAATGACACGCATAGCTGGGGGACATATTCCAACATACTCATCCAACGTTCACACTCATCAACATGCACCTAGTCACAACTTTCAATACCAACAACACACATCATACGTACCACAACAACCCATACCGCCACAATACACCTATACTCACGCAAGAACACCTGGTGTACCAGGCAATCCAACGTATGGACATGTCAATGACCCCACCATAGATGAACTCAAAGCAACAGTGCGGGATATGGCGAAGCAAATGCAAAACATGCTCATTACGGGTGGGAAATCCGAAATATCATATGACTTGGACGTATACCCATTCGACACAAACTTACGTATGCCTGCATTTCCGCCAGGATATGTGTCACCCAACTTCACTAAATACAAAGGCAAAACAAATCCCATTGAACATCTTCGCGAATTCGCAACTAACTGTATGGATATCGCCTACGAACCCACATACCTGATGAGACTCTTTTCCAAAAGTTTGGCGGGTCAAGCCCTTGAATGGTTTTCAACACAAAAAGATATCCAATCATGGGATGAGCTCAAAAGAAGGTTCCTAAAAAATTACGCATACAATATTGACATGGACACCTCTATCACTAGCTTGTGCAATCTCACACAAGAAGAGTCGGGTGAGACATTTATCCCGTTCTTCCAAAAATGGAGAAGCCTCGCTAGTCGATGTCACATTGACATTCCTGAAAGGGAAAAGGTCGACATGTTTGTCCAAACACTTCTAGGTCCCCTCAAATTCGCATTGCAAATACATTGTTGCACAACCTTCACAGAATTAGTGGAAAAGGGGGTCCAAATTGAGAAAGCCCTTATTGCAAAGGGAGAACTGAAGTATGGCTCCAAAAATACAAACACCAACACACCCGCTGACAAAAACAAATATTGGGTCAAGAATAAACATGTCACAAACGATGGTGTTGTAGACGCCAAGACTGCAAGTCCCGTATTGGCTCTGAAAGGGGTACAACAACAAAATAGACCAACAACGACATCGACACCTCCCCCCAATACTCCTTCGAACAATCAAAATGGTCAAAACCGTCAAGGACAATATCGTCAACCAAGACAATTCCCTAGGGGTCGCACATACACCAATTTAGGTGAACCCATTGCAGACGTCCTCAAGAAATGCATTCAACATGGGGTCATCACACTTCCGGAAATAAAACCTTATGACCCCGGACAATTCAAACCAGCATGGTGGGATGACAACGCAGTTTGCGAATACCATCGGGTCAAAGGGCATACAACCTCCAACTGTAGACAACTGAAAAACGTAATTCAAGACCTTATTGACAATCACACTATCGAAGTAGGTGGATCGCAATTCAATTCCAACTCGGATCATACTATACACAAGAATCCACTGCAGGATCATGGTCCCCATAATGCTTCCACTTCAGCTAACTTCACCCGAGCCAAGTACGATTACTCTGGGGGACCAATAATAAATAATGTTAGAACAGACGAGGAATACATCCACACCATCACGATCAAGAGAGCACCACAGTGCAATGCTACTACGCGAAGTGGCAAGGTCACTATACCCAATCCGCCTCCCCCTAGACAAGCCAAGATTATTATAGGAGGCCCATCTGCTAAGCAATCACAACCAGCTCCATCAGCTAAACAACCAAAACCTGTCTCAACCCCACAACCGGGAAAACCGAAAAGTCAGTTCAATCTCATTGACCAACTAGGAAAGACTCCTGCGCAAATATCTATCCTTGAGCTGCTTCGCATTTCTCCCGCACACAAAGAAATCCTGGATAAAACTCTCTTAGAGTCGTCGGTCCCAAAGGACATCGATGTCAATCAGTTTGAAACTATGGTGGGATATCTCACCACGCCGCACCATGTCACCTTCTCAGATCAGGATTACTCATCATCAAAAACCAATCACAATGATGCGTTACACATAGAAGTTTTTGTTCACAAGCACAAGGTTAGACGGGTTTTAATAGATGGTGGAGCAGGGTTGAATATATGCTCCCTTAAACTGGTTAAGGCTCTTGGATTCTCTGATGCATGTGTAGACCCAACAAAAAGCATAGTGATCAAAGCATATGATGACGAGGAACGCTCTTCGCGAGGTGTTATCTCTCTCCCTATCAGAGTGGGACCACTCATTGTCGACACAACTTGCCAGGTCCTGGATTTGGAACTACCATATAACATTTTACTTGGCCGTCCATGGATCCACGCTTTGAAAGCCGTTCCGTCAACATACCACCAATGCCTCAAGTTCCCTTTTGACGGTACAGAAATCACCATATACGGAGACCCCGACCCTTTCCAATATTGTACCAATTTAAGGGGTGTCTCTGAAAACCAAGTACCTATTAACCGGGAAGCACCTGGCTCCTCGTCCAAATACATCGACCCTTCCATGCTCGGGTCATCTTCCACATCTACTCCATCCACGTCTTCGGACGTATCACAACCCTCCACCAACCTTAAGCCCGAATCAACTGATAAAATCCAGGACCTCGGCTGCGGAGAGTTCAAACTAAATACAGCATACAGCATAACTACAATACCTACTCCTCCAAAGATATATGGTCGACCATGTTTCAGAATGGAACCGCAAGAAACATTCAAAGTTCCACCGAATACAGTCTTCATCAAGTGGGGAGACATGAGTGATGAAGATCTTACCGACATCACAGGATGGATCTACAAGGACACAGTCTCACTACCTCCACTACCAGTCCAGAAATATGGCAAGGGTTACAATATCATGAAGGCTAAAGGCTACGATGGTACTAGTGGCCTTGGCAAAAATAAAACTGGTCGAAGAGAACCCATAGAAACTTTCCAAATTCCGAAGTATCTTGGACTAGGGTTTAGATCACTCGAGGCTGACGATCGACGTACCCATGAACTTCCTAATGAGCGAATACATGCTTCTGAAAGTGTTGAGACTACTGGGGAATACCTAACTGAAACAGACTCTCACGAGTGGGAATTTGGTTCCGAACGATCCCTAAGTGACTGTTGTCTTGATGACTTGTTTGTCGAACCAGGGGAATTGACCTCTGAACAACGATTTTGGCAAACATTCAAAATTGAGCAGGCACCAAACAGTCAAAACCCCACTACCATGTCTCATGACACGCAACAGCCACCATCCGAACCCCCTCAGTCTAATCTATCCGAAGTATCAGATGACATTGATAACCAGGGCTCTCAAACCTTCACCCCTTATTATGATAACGAACATGACACTAGTGAAGGAGAATACTGGATAGAGTCCGATGTCGAGTTGGATGATGATAACCTCATCTACAACGTCAACGCATCCATTTGTATGCTATCGGCATCCTCACCCGAATTCACTAGCCTTGACGATGGCATTTCCTTAGTCTATCCTGAACTAGTCGATTGGGACCAACAAGGACCGCCAGTTCTGGACACATTCCAAAATGATGAAGCCATTGCTGAATTCATGGGATTACGTGAAGGCATACCAAGTGGCGATCACAAATCAGGATTTTCTATTGATCTAGACTGCACGGCATACTTCGGTGAGATGGTTCAGTCCTCTAGTCGCAAAAGTAAAAATAAAGTAAAAAATGAAACGTCTCTAGGTGAAAACCGAAAGGCACCTCTTGACGGTAAAATAGTAAAAACAAAGGACGTATCTGCGGGTGAAAACCTCTCGGAGGCGCCCAAAGATGGAGGACTGGACTTTCTCCCCGTGCAACAGGAGAGATCGGCCATGCTTGTTGAGGACACCATAGAGGATAACATTTCGACTCCAGAAGACCCCAAGATGGTCCTATTTGCGGCATCATTGACTGATGAAGAGAAACCGGAATTTCATAAATTCTTTGCAGAACGGAAAATAAACTTTGCATGGTCCTACACCGACATGCCAGGATTGGACCCCAAACTGGTTCTACATCATCTGCCACTAGTACCCAATGCTAAACCAGTCAAGCAGAAGTTGCGCAAAATGCACCCACAAGTTGCTCTATTGGTTAAGGCAGAGTTAAAGAAATTACTGGATGCCGGATTCATAAGGTCTATAGATTATGCTGAATGGATTTCCAACCTAGTACCGGTGACAAAGCCAAATGGACTAATTCGGGTATGTACAGATTTCCGGGACCTAAACAAAGCATGTCCAAAGGATGACTTTCCTTTGCCCAACATTGACATCATAGTCGATTTAACTGCAGGACACGAGATGCTATCCCTTATGGATGGTTTCTCTGGTTATAATCAAATCCGCATTGCTCCTGAGGACCAACACAAAACAGCATTTACTTGCCCATGGGGTACATACTGTTGGAACGTCATGCCTTTCGGTCTCAAAAATGCAGGTGCCACATACCAAAGGGCTATGACTACGATCTTCCATGATATGATGCACAATATAATGGAAGACTATGTAGATGACTTATTGGCCAAATCAACAACAAGGAAAGATCATTTGAAGGTACTTGACAAAATTTTCAAGAGACTAGAAGAGTACAAGGTTCGATTGAACCCTAAGAAATGTGTTTTTGGGGTCACGTCAGGTAAGCTATTGGGGTACATAGTTTCCCGAAGAGGCATAGAGGTCGATCCGGCCAAGGTTAAAGCAATCATAGACATGCCTCCACCCAGAGGGATCAGTGAACTCAGAACCCTACAAGGCAGAGTGCAATCTATTCGCCGCTTCATAGCTCAATTGGCAGATAAGTGCCACCCATTCCAGTATTTGTTACGCAAAGGTGTCCCCTTTGTATGGACAGATAAATGTCAACAGGCCTTCCAGCAAATTAAAGATTACCTGCTATCACCGCCAGTCCTCATGTCGCCTATTCATGGAAAGCCATTAATTCTATACATCTCAACCACTAGTTCAGCACTGGGGGCATTACTGGCTCAAAATGATCATGAAGGGAAAGAAAGAGCAGTCTACTACATCAGCCGCACACTGATCGGTTACGAGCTGAATTACACATACATTGAACGTGCATGCCTCGCAGTTGTCTTTGCAGCCCAAAAACTAAGGCATTACATGCTCAATCATCAGACACAACTAGTTGCCAAAATTGACCCATTGAAATACCTATTAAGTCGAGCAGCGTTAACAGGCCGATTGGCAAAATGGGTCATGATCCTAAGTGAGTATGACATACAGTATGTTGAACGCAAGGCGATAAAAGGGCAAGTAATAGCAGATCAACTGGCAGATGCGCCAATGCAAGCCTCTCATCCATTGGTAACTGACTTTCCTGACGAATCCATTTTTCACACGGAACCAGCAACACCATGGAAACTGTATTTTGATGGGTCCCACACTGGTCATGGCTCAGGGGCTGGAATCTTGTTCATCACACCACAAGGGGATTCAATTCCTAAGTCATTTCGAATTGCTTTCCCTTGCACAAACAACATTGCCGAATACGAAGCACTAGTTACAGGTCTCAAGCTGGCAATCAAATGGAAAATTCAGACATTGCTTGTATTCGGGGATTCCCAGCTGGTAATCAAACAAGTGAATGGTGACTATGAAACAAAGGATGAGAAGTTGCTTCCTTACAAGAGGATGGTGGATAGTTTCCTAACATACTTCCAATCAGTGTCTTTTGAACAAATCCCCAGGGTACAGAATAAGGCAGCAGACGCAATGGCTACTATTAGTTCTCTCTTGGACATCCCTAAAAATGTGTCGCAATTTGAGTTCCTAGTAGAACAGCTGTTGATACCAGCATATGATATCCCAGAGTCGGAAATGGTTTGTGAACTTGTTGGTCCCCACTCTCCTTGGTATCAGGACATTTATGACTATCTAAAGACTCACACCCTTCCATCGAACCTATCCAATAACCAAAGGAAGTCCTTCATTAGAAAATCTGCAAGGTATGCCATTATCAGTGACACCCTATACCGCCGTAGTTTCGACAGTACCCTCCTTAGATGTCTTGACACCGATGAAGCATGTACGACCTTACGAGAAGTACACGACGGTATATGCGGATCTCATTCGAGTGGTCCTACTCTGGCTAAGAAACTAACGAGACTTGGATATTATTGGCCGACAATGGAAACAGATGCAATAGAATATGTCAGAACCTGTCGCAAGTGTCAGATCCATAGTGATTTGGTCCATGCCCCAGCACAGGAACTTCGGCCAATCACTTCTCCGTGGCCCTTCGCTCAATGGGGACTCGACCTCGTGGGTAAGATCCATCCAACCTCCTCCAACGGCCATAAATTCATTATCACCGCCACTGAGTATTTCACAAAGTGGATCGAAGCCATTCCATTGACATACATTACAGGCAAACAAATATCAAAGTTTATCCTCAATTACATCATTTGCCGGTATGGCCTCCCACAGTCCATCATCACTGACAACGGACGTCCGTTCAAAAACCAAGACGTACGTGAGTTATGTGAGCGATTCCATATCCAACACCACTTTTCATCCCCATACTACCCCCAAGGAAACGGCCAAGCTGAGGCGTCGAATAAAACCATTATCAAGATCCTTAAAAAGACTGTCAATGACGCTGGCCGCGATTGGCACATACAACTTAACCCTGCTTTGTGGGCTTACCGAACTAGCATTCGTACGCCTACGGAGCTACCCCATTCGCCCTGGTTTTTGGCGCGGAAGCCATCTTACCCATTGAGGTCGAAATTCCTTCACTACGGGTCTCTTTGAAGGGTCTAGCTAATGAAGAGGAATATCGACAATCACGCTTGCACGAGCTGGAAATGCTGGACGAAAGAAGACAAAACTCGCTGAATCACCTCCAGGCATATCAAAACCGCCTTTGTCGCAGCTACAATAAAAAGGTCATGGTCAGAAAGTTCAATATTGGCGACCTGGTTCTCATGCAGAACCCTAAGAACCAAGCAGACAGAGAAAAGCCAGGCAAGTTTGAACCAAACTGGTTGGGTCCATATATCATCATATCTTCTTTTGGTTCTGGAGCATATCAACTGGCAACTCCAGATGGGGAACAATTGACTGAACCCATCAACAGTTTACACCTCCGAAAGTTCTACGCATAGCATCAGAGGACAAAGCTGGAGGACCTTAAAATACAAAAAAATTGAAAAATGGAAAAAAATCGTCACCTTGATGAAAACCTGGCAAACAGGCGTCTTGGTGACACCAAAAAAATCAAAAAATCACAAAAATAGTAAAAAGAAAAATAATTCGTCCAATTGTGAAAACCTGGCAAACAGGCGCTTTGGACAAGTACCATGGTGAAAACTTGGCAAACAGGCGCCATGCGTAATCAATCATTGCTCTGCCATCTATTGTCGCTTGGTCTAAATTTGGCTTAGGATGAAAGCTATCTTCGCCATTATTCCGCAAGTCACCATCACATCCTACTCTACCTGTCCTAGTGGATGAACGATTGACATCAAGTCCTGACGACTATTTGTCCAGTAACTCAACAGCATCCTATCCGTATCCCTTGCAAATGGCTAAGTCTTAAACCTAACTGGGGGCACAATGTTTATCATGCGACTGCAGTGGATGACACGTGAGATCAAAAACATCACAAAATGTCCTGAAAAAAGACAAAAACATCATAAAATGTCCTGAAAAAAGACAAAAACATCACAAAATGTCCTGAAAAAAGACAAAAACATCACAAAATGTCCTGAAAAAAGACAAAAACATCATAAAATGTCCTGAAAAAAGACAAAAACATCATAAAATATCCTGAAAAAAGCCAAAAAAAAAAAAATCATAAAACGTCCTGAAGAAAACCAAACAAAACAGTCGACCACGCAAGGCACACAAGTGCACTGTCATCTCTAGTCCAAGTCAATCAAGTCAATAAGTCCATGTCATTGTCCGAACTACGTTGTCTCTGCGCATTTGCTACGTAGGCAAGACTCATACTTGAGTCCCCGAGACATTAGGTCAGTCCTACTAGGTTGTCAAAATAAATCATGGCGTAATCTTTGTTCATCAAGACAACGTCATTGGTCGTGTCGAACTACGAGGTCTCTGAGTGCATGACGTAGGCAAGGCCATCTATCGATGAGCCCCCGAGGCCGCACTAGGTCAGTCCATTAGGGTTCATGACACTAAAATGGCACACACGTCAAAAATATTCAATCAATTTTCAGATAGGAAAACGCCTGAAACAAAGTAAAGCAATCCTTTACTCAACATGACACTCGCATCATGACAACATCGGCATCTAATCAAACACAAGTCAACCTCGGTCACAACAAGTCAACCTCAGTCAAACATAAGTCAAAGCAAGTCAAATCATTATAACCGGTCAAACTGTCAAATTTTGGTTAGTCTTCAGATGAGTCCTTCTGAAAGATAACCCCTGTCATTTACGCCTTAGGATGTGTCCTTCCTAGGCGTCGTCATCGCCATTTCGGCCTTTCGAGCGATCCTCTTGACATCTAAGGATCACTCTTCCTGACATTAGCATTCTTCAGATGAGTCCTTCTGAAGAACCAACCCTGTCCTTTATGCTTTAGGATGTGTCCTTCCTAAGCATCGTCATTATTTTGAGGGATCCCTTACGACCATTAGGGATCAAATCCTCCCGACATTCGGCATCATTCAGGATGTGTCCTTCCTGAATTCACCAAGTCTCGACATTTTCAAGGTCATCAAAACTTTAAACAATCAGACATCTTGACATCGTCAAACATGACAATGGCTACCCAGATGCACTTGACAAACACTTGGCAACTGTCTTTTCATCTCTTATCATGTTATTAGTTTTTCAGCGAGATCCCACTAAGCAGGATTTAGAGAAGCAGCGATGTAGCATGACAATTGACACGCATGACTACTAGCTTCTCAACGAGATCCTGATCTTGGGATTTAGAAAAGCAACGACATATCATGATAGAGACTTTATTTTTGTAATTTGGCAATCATGTCACTAGTTTCTCAAGGATGTCCTGGAAACAGGATTTAGAGAAGCAACGACGTTTCATGATCTGTCATTTGTCTTTTTCTGCTTGTGGTTGATGATGACAACAAGACGGGGGCAAGCACGCTCCTAGTATGAGTCATACTCATCCTTGTCTGTGACTGTTTTGTCTTGGGTAATGGTACGGCCTTGCACACCTGGATCTACGTCATATCTTGGTGTTTGTTGACCATTACAACAAGTTTGCCCAATGATGATTAAAGAGCAACGAATATTAAAAGTCCTATAGTAAGGTTTTGAAGGATTTGTATCTTCTCATAGGTCTCATATCTTCTCCTCTTTGGTCTGGTCATCTTCTCTCGTCAGTCCCACCATCTTCTCTCGTCCATCCTGCGATGATATCCTGTGTCATTCAAAAACAAACGCAAGTGCATACATGATATATCCATTGCATTAGGTCCATACATACATATCCATGGCATTAAATAGTATCATACATGGCATTACATCATATACATAATCACAAACATGGCATTAACATAATCATCATCATTGCATCTTTTACATAAAGGTATCATGCACATCATTAACATAAGCATATGAATAGTGCATCATCATGGCATCAACAAACAAATCACCACATAGACATCATAATACATAAATGGCATCATAAATTAAGCATCATATATCATACACACATAATGCATAGAACATCACATAACACATATAGGTCGCATCAAAACTGCATCATCATATAAATCTCATCTCAAAAATATGCAATGTCACAGGATAGAGTCAATGGATATCCCAAAAATGGAGCTCGCAGGCTCAACAATAAACATAATGTGTCCAAATACAAATATGCCCCTAGGGTAGGCTCTCATCATCCCCTCGGGGTGAAGAATGTGGTGGTGGCCGAGGCCCTGTCACTGGCTCTGAAACAATGGACGGTCCTGTAGTGCCCTGTGGCTGTGAGGATGAGGGAACTGCGAATGAGGGCATCATCTCAACAGTAGTAAACACCTGTGAGGTCACTGCTGCTGGACTCTGAAAAGCGGTAGGATCTGTCACTGGTGGCTGACCCTGCACTGACCTCTGAGCTGAACCGATAGAACCCTGACTGTGTCCTGAATGGTGACTCGAAGTATGCCTGCGGGAGTGATGTGATCTGTGGCCTGATGTGTGTCCTGTGGAAGTCGACCCTCCGACACTGCTGTGGCTCCTGGTACCACTGCCACTACCCGACCGGTGTCCACTGCCTGTCCTCGTCTGTGATCGAGACAGGGTAGGATCTCGCTGCTCTGGTGGCACTGCCTGCTCATATAAAGTCCTGTACTGACCTAGCCTCGTGCTCACCCTGGCCAACTCCCGAGCCATGTCCCCTATGGGTCCTGAACATAGGGCCGCGAACTCTGTGCACCATCGCGCTGAATCCTGCTCGCGGATCACCGCCTGATCCCGCTCCACACGGGCTACCTCTAGTGCTGACTGTAAGGATCTCACCTGTGCCTGGCTGGCATCTAACCTCTACTGCAGATCGGCCACTCGCTGATCAACCGTCGCATCCGGTGGCAACTCTGAAGATGGTATCTCCTCCTCACCCTCCACCATCTGCCATCTGAGGACTCTCTCTGCCTCACCTATGGCCTCATCCTCATCATCATCCTCATCCTCCTCTCCTGCCACCTCCGTCTCCTGTCTCTCCACCTCCGTCTCCTGTCTCTCCACCTCGGCCCCCATCTCCACCACGGCCCCCATCTCCACCTCGACCTCCATCATCACCCCGACCTCCGTCCCCACCTCGTCCTCCATCATCACCCCTGCCTCCGTCCCTCCCTCCATCACCACCCCTCCCTCCATCTCCATCCCTGCCCCTGCCTCTACCTCTGCCTCTGCCCCCATCTCTGCCTCTGCCCCCCCGTCTGGCTCGCGGTACTCGTGGAATCACTGACCGCCTGTCAACTGGTGCTGGCCCGTCAGGATCTGTCAATGGTACAGGTCGGCGTGCGTGCCACCATAGATCATAGGCTAGTGTGGTACCTGGATCTGCTGCCCCACCTCTCCAACCCCAGGCCTGGGCTACTAACCCGTCAATCTGCTGTGTCGCGAAGGCCACTGGGATGGCCGGCCCCCATGCATACTCTCTGGACGATCGTGCATACTCTGCTGTCCCCATGGGTACATCCCGCTGCTCCCCGAACTGTCTCAGTACACGCTGTGGCAGATACATCTCAATAATCAGC
>VDFB02207935.1:0-17630 GCA_007258455.2 Sequoia sempervirens
TCATGGAATAGAAAAGAGTTTGTGGTGTTCCAATTTCTTCATTTGTTGAACTTATATTCTTGACTATTAAACATAAATTCACTATTATGAATTAAAATCAAACAATAAAAAAAATATACAATTAAAATTAGACATAAAGTTGAATTCATAATTCCAATAATTTACGCTGAAAGCGTATCCTTATTTGAAGAGGACAAACCTAAAAATGTCAATCAATAGTTTATATTGATCTGCTGGGCATTAAACGAATCTTAGTCGTTCATCATTTTTCATGCTTTTTATTTGCCTCTGCTTTCCCCGCCGCCGCCACTTTCTAGGAAAATAAAAAGTTTTTTATTAAACCCTGAAGGCTTTGTGTAAAGATTATTCAGGCATGTTACAGCCTATAGGAGTGCCTCACAAGACAACTCAGCAGTGGCACCCTTGTGTGTGGGTATCGCTACCAATGCATATATTGATTTTTTTAAGAATTTTATTTTTTATTTTTTATTTTTTATATTGATTTTATTTATCATTAATTTTTATATTGATTTATTTTAACAATTTTATTTTTTATTTTTTTTATATTGACTTTATTTATCATTAATAATTTTTAAAATTAACTTTTATTTTTTAATATTGATTTTTATTTATATCATTAATAATTTTTTAAATTGATTTTTTAATTTATTATATGAAATGATTAAAATAGTTTTATATATTACAAAAATAGATCAAAATTTATCTTAATTGACTTTCCACACTTCTTGGGCGTACCCATTGCACACTAAGATGCAATTGCTAGTTTGTATTTAGGTAATAACATAAGAGTGAGGTGTTAAAAAGAGTGTAAAGATCCCATGAACCAAATAAATTAGATTTAAGATAATTGTATAGCCCAAAAAGTTTTTGCCATTGAAAATAGAACTAGGAATTGGTTCATATTTGGAACAGAGTTCAAGGAGAGTGGAGATGTGGTTGGAGAGTGCTGGAAAAGAATTTACGGGTCGGCTGTCCCCTCAAAAACATTAAAAAAAATCATTGATTTACAACGATGACAAACAATAGCAGTGGACTAGAAGTCGTCACCGAAAGAAGTATTCAAGGATACCCCAAATGACACGGGTAAAAGCAACAGAAAATCTTTTGAAGATATATGGACAATCTGAGAACGATGACAAGAAAAAATAGTGTAGTGGACGACACCCACATCCCATCAAAAGAGAATGTGGGACCTAAACAATCGATTATTACAATAGAAAACTTCTGATACAGAAGATGAAGATTTCTGACGATTTCTGATAGATTGAATGAAGATTTCTGATACATTAGATAAAGATTTCTGATACATTGGATGAAGATTTCTGTTTTTTTTTTATTCAAGGGGTAAACGCTTTTGACCGGAGCTATGAACCGGATACAATCATTCAACAATACCACCCCAATGGGATTTGAACCTTGGTGGCAAGAACAACAATGCCACCAAAAAACCATCACACCATGCCAATACCGGCATTGGATGAAGATTTCTGACCTACATGTAATTTCAGAAATTTCTGATACATTAGATAAAGATTTCTGATACATTCTGATACATTGGATGAAGATTTCTGACCTACATGTAATTTCAGAAATCGAGTCCACAGCTGTGCTACAAATGCTAGAAAAAATGTGCACTTGATCGTAGCGATTTGGACGTGCTTAACTGGGCATATTAAAAGCTAAAAGTTTCACAGTGTCAAGACTGTGCATGTCAAGACATGATCAAAGTCATGTAGTTCCGGTACCTTCACTTCCCTGAAATTGAGAACCGTCCTTCCATCGCTGCAGTGGTCCGGCGGTGTACCAGCGTGGATGCGGATGTCCCTCCCCATGGCGTGTTCGACCACCCACAACTCCTCTCCAACGGCCATCAATTTGTAACGAAAGCAATGGTTCCGCTCCAACTCACCTCCAATGCAACCTACGCTCACCCACCTCTGGATCAAAGGATCGAATCTCATTAACTCGTTCGAATGGGACTGCATCGTGTAGATCGTGTGACCCCCTACCACCGCAACTGCCGGCTGGGCACCATTCGACTCCTCCACGTAGTTGAGGCCGTTGGCCCACAGATCGGGCAGCAGAGTCCATCTGCCAGTCGCCGGGTCGTATGCCTCACCCGAACCGTGCATCCGCATGAACTGCCCGTCACTGTAAGAGCCCCCGATCACAACAAATTTGCCGTCCATAACGATGCCTGTGCAATCGGTTCTTGGCTTTATCATGTTCGGAAGGATTTCCCATCGATGTTTCCCTGCGTCGTACATGCAAGCACTGGATGTTGCCGTTCCAGTGACGTCGTTCTGCCCGCCGCTTAGAAAAATCAAGTCGCCCAGAGCCGCGCAGGCGTACAGTCTGATATGTTGATGGACGGGCGCAGGAAATGGAATCGCGCTCCGTCGCCGGTGTTCTGCGTTGTAAGACTGGAATCCCTCTATTTTGTTGCTGAGCACGGCGGGGATGTCAGGCAAGAAAAGGTTGGCGTTTGTGGCCACGCTTCTGAGATTCATGCGGTCGGTAGAGATCTGCGAGAGAGGATTGGGCAGAGGCTCAGTGGTTTGAAGGGAGGAGGGGTGGATAAACAACCATCGCGTGTTGTGTTCACTGGCGCGCAGGTAGGACGGGTCGCAGTCTGTGTCGAAGACGGCAATGAAGAGGCAGTACTCGGGGGGGGATTGAAGATGGAGCGAGCGCCGAAGACAAGAGGGATTTGCGAGGGCGCGTCTCCACGACCGACAGACGCAGCGTGCTTTCGCTCTGCACGAATGAGGCAGGCGCGCCAGACACAGCAGCCCAATGTCGTCCACCATATTTGGTATCAGAACACGCTCTTGCCCCTCTTGCTTTTCACCCATCCTAACGCTCTGCTTGCAAATGGCGGATAGGATACTTCTAGTCCTTGGATTTGGGCCAAAATAAATGGAAACGCAAGGGCTGACGCAATCGGGGGCTAATAGTCTTTCCCGTACCCAAGAAACCTGCTCTGTCGTCTCTGTCAATCATAACAAGGCAAATCTCTGTCAATGGTCCCTCACGTTTATGGCAAGGCCCTGCTCCAACCGTCCCATATACGGCCTGTCTTTTATTGCGAATTGCGTAAAGTGGGGTGAATGGTCTGGATCGCCACGTTTCCTACTCCTTTCCGCAGCTGTTTTGGAGCCTGCTGTCCCAACTCGATCCGTCTCCCACTCCGCGCCTTCATTGTCTATTCACACATCGTGATGCACATGTGACCTATTTATGATATTCTTATTTTCAATTATTATTAAATCCTTCATGATATGCTTATCTTTAATTAATAAATACAGTTGAATGCATATTTTAATTGTTAGCGTGAAAATGGTATTTTATCATTTTAACTCGTTAATAAATCCTATTCACATATTAAGCTTTACTTAAGTCTTAAAAGTCTTTTTAAAAAAATTTGTTGTCATGATGAGGTCTTATATTATTATTTGACATTTAATTCTTGAGTTCAAGATCATTTAATATTAGTTGAGTTCGTTGTAGAATTAAGACACATATTTGTCATTTTTATTCATAAGTTCTAGATCATTTAATATTAGTTGAGTTAGGTATAGGATTAAGACACATGGTGCGCTCTAGGGGAGAGGATCAAGTAGTTGAGATAGTAGTTGTTTATATAATTTCCACATTTACTAAGGTGTTTTTATCCGAAGCTCTAAGCTCATTTTGTCCTTCAATGGTTTAAATGCACGGAGAGAGCATGGTTGACAGTTGATCATCCTCAGCCGTTGATTGTTTCAAGCAGCCTGCAGACGAATTAAGCTTTGCATTTAATACGGTGCCGACGCCTCCATCGTTATGCGGTCTCCCACGCGACGCGTCCCACGCGCTTATCTCGACTTCATCGGTAACAACAGAAACTTGGTAGTTAGGTCTTCAATTCAGCTGGACAGTACTACTAAGAGCCGGCAGTTCAGAGAAAAGGTTTACGACCCCTACAATATGCACACCAGCCCAATGGAAGTCATTTTATGCTTCGATCCTCAGCAGAGCATGTACGTTCAACTCCTCTGCGACCTGGCGCAAAACACTTAAGTTTTGAGAGCAGGAGCCATCTTCGCCTCGGCCTTGGTTAGGGCAATACATTTCTTGGAACATCAGGACCTCACTGCTAAACAAGAATTCAGCAATCCAAGATAACCCATGGAACATATCAGAGTGACGGGCTCAGAACACCCTCTGTATCGTGACCGTCTCAAATATTCTTTGTTTGTTTCTGTCTTGCTCTCAAATGCCCGATCCTCTCCCGTACTTTCTTCCCTGTCTTCTACCGGAAAGATAGATTCCGCGAAAGGCCAAGTTTCAGACAACGGCGAATGTGAAAAACGGGAAGGAAAAGGAACGGTGACGATCTGAGTGATCGGCTTGCATGCTTAGAGCTTTCGAGAGGCCATTTAACACAGATGTACGAAAACTATTAATGATAACATTGGCTGTACATATTTTATATTAAAAGCTGTGTAACATACTCTAAAACCCTCGTCGAAACCTTATTTTCAGGCTGTAGCTTGTCAACATTTTCCCTTAATTTACCTTCCACACTTTTTTCGGCGTACCCATTGCACACCAAGGTGCAATTGCTAGTTTTATCAATATTGGACCAAAACTTGTGACATGACTACCCATAATTAAACAAAATGTATTCATTTGATCTAAAAGGCAACCAATCATGTGGTGCCACATCAACGCTTAACTACCTATGGTGTGAATGCACAAGTATTGGTCAACTACATCTTGACAAAAAACATGATGATGTGGCCCTAAAATGAAAGTTATAAGAAAGGAACTTGCCAAGTAAGCTACTATAAAAAATTGGGAGTGATTTGAAATTTCCATGTAGGATAATTAGAAGCATGAAGTTAGGGTGCTCAACTATTGAATCCTCTCCCCTAATCCTATTTCTCACATTGTCTTTATAATCAAGACCATTGTAATTTTTGGATCATATCATATCAAGCAAGCTATTATCTTTCCATACTCTCTTGTGGAAGGTTATATTTTATTTTGCAAGTGATTATGGGGTGTGAGCTAATTTTTAGCTCCTACACTAATATCTATATTTTGTATTGTCATTATATTCCACAATTCAATCCATCTTTATAGATTTTCAATAAATAAATTACTAAACTCCACTTTTTAAGCAAGTTAAATAACAACAAATATGAAGAAAGTTGAGAGCAATACCATAAAGAACACAACGGATTTACCTTCCAAACCTCAAATTCCAAAACAAAATTCCAAGTGTTCATTTATCTATTATTTTCAAAGGTAAATAAAATCTTAAACATTTTTACTATACAATCAACTTGAAATTAGTTTATTTCAATCTTTACAATTATAATTTTTCATTACATATTTTAATTTTTTTTTTAATTCATGATAAATATTTGAATCTATAATTTTTTTGAGGATTCAATTTCATTTGATTATATTTTTTTCTTCTATAGTATTGTGTACTTTCATAAATTTTAGAAGTTAATTAGATGAGAAATTTGAAATGTTCTCAAGCATTACTAGGGTTTTTAGAATATGTAACAAAATCACTGCTTTTATATAAAACTACCTTGGTGATTTCACAATAACTACAATAGTTACATAGTTGTTACCTCATGAAATCAACCATTTCATACAAAGACCATGAATATTTCATTTTTCACCATTTTTCAATCTTCTAATGCATGCACCCTACTTCATGTGTCCCTTGAACTACTTTTCACTTCTATCAAATCTCCTTATCCTTTTTTATAGATTACACCTCCCTAATATAGAGGTTTTTAGTCCCCAAAAACTATGAAGACTTAGAATAAGAGGGATTCTACCCTCAATAGAAAACAAGGGTGTCATCTTACTTTGTGCCAATCCAAGTAAGATCCATAAAATAATATCCATAACAAGAATATTGTCCAATACCACTTCATTCAAAAATTTATGGCTAACATCAAACTCCAATCTACATTACTATAATTAACGGACAAATCACCATCTTCTTTCATCCAACCTAATGCATAAGGCTTGGAGTGTTGATAAGTTTCAATACTAATTCTTTCAACTAATTCTTGTCAAATAATGTTAGCTTGGGGAACAAGAATTAGAAAGTGCATCAAATTCAACATTGTTAACTTGATTATTAATTCTAAATAAACATAATTTTCTCATTTCCTCTTGTGATAAAACCTTAAAACTAACCCTTTTTATAGTGCAAGACAATTTAAAATAAACCTTTGAACTTGTAATGTCGTAAAATTACACCCCTTGCAATTTCACATATATTCTTGTATCCACTTTAGTGTCCACTCCCTTAGCATTTGTGTAGGCTCAGCATCAACCTTTTCCCCCTCTCAGGATGTTTAGGACCCCTTTTCAGTAGTTACCTTTATGCATCATCTTTGCATCAAACCTTGTGCTTTTCTTATTCTCGTCATTTTGTAGCATGATGTGTCTAGACACTAGCGCGTCGTGTAGATGTCCGCACGCTACGCTAGTGTCCCGTGACATTTCAACATTCAAATAGTTGTTTTCGAGTGCCTTACCACTTGTCAACTACTTTTGTTGGTGGTAATCAATCAAAACGCCTTGTAACGACTCAAGAACCTTCTTTTCCCTCCTATTCTCTCTTTAAATGCTATCTTTTCAATTCATTTCCTCTTCTAGATCTCTCTAGCTTCTTCTTGGCTTCTCTTTGAAATTCTCTTGTATTACTCTTGCTATCTTTCTTGCACAACTCTTTGCAACTTGTTAGAACAACACTCTTAAGCTCCTGCAATACTCTTTGCGACTCTCTCACAACTCTATTTCTCTCCTTAGCTTCCTCAAGCCTTGTAGGTGATATCTATCTTATGTTTTTTGTCTTTGAGCATCTTGGGATTTCTCACATCCCCTATTTATTGCATCTCTATTTCATGATATAGATTCTCCTCCTTGAGTGGGGTTTTCTTTTATCACTCTTGTGTTCATTTAATTTATGCTTATTGTTCCTCTCTATCTATCTGGATGTCTATGGAGGTGGTAACACCGAAATGGGAGTTTGACTGAGGAAAGCCCCTAAACAACCCCAACACTTTTCCCTCAATCTTATGTGTGTAGGTGTTGAAGATATCTACTTGCTAAAGGTTTGCTCACTTGGGCTGTTGGAAGAATTTTCTTTCTTCCCCTTAGCTTTATCATTTATGTTTTACTTAGTTAGTTTACTTTACTTTAATTTATATTTTCCATTATCTATTACTTTCTCGCATTCTAAGATTTCTTAGCAATTAGAGTAGAAGTAGTGACTCTACTATTTTATGTGACATTCTCAGTTTTTGGTTCATACGAGATGGAAATGCACCTTTGGGACTCCAGTGCACTTTGTTGTCATCCTTTGGCCGAAAGCTCGCTAGTCTGTCCAGAAAATCTATGTGACTTGCTCTTTCTGATTCTAGAACTCTTGCCTTTTTACCTTATCATTTGAGCATTATTCCTTGAGGTAGTTTAGGGAAATTCATTCCCCAGGACTCTCTTAAGAATAAAGAGACTCGTGAGCAGTGAATCCCCCTTCTCTATTGAAATGAAGAAAATAGGTGTTCCACCTTTTGGGAGGTGGAACACAAACTAAGTGTTTAGGGACATAGACCTATTTCCTTAAGGTTTCATTCAAGGAAACCCTAGAGATCTCAATCCAAGGATGTAAAGGGGAAAGAGATCTGTAATAGGGATGTCCTAGGGTATGATTAGAGATATAAAAGGGGCTCACCACCAAGCTAGTTCTTGGAAAGACAAGAAATGTAAATGACATGCAAAGTACCATGCAAAATCTAACTAAATGACCTAGGAAATGAAACTAAAAATTAGGATAACAAACTGAGAATGAACAGAAAGGTACCTGGAGGAAAGATGATGTGAAAAAAAGCTCCAAAACCATGAAATCTTTTTGTTTGATGCCCATTGGGACTCATACGCCAGTCTGGGTGATTTAGTCCCAAACTAGGGTTTTTGTGCCAAAACCAGAATCTGTTAAGGACTGATCTAAATCTCTTGAAACCTGAAAAAATTGTAGTACTGAGACTCATATTCCACAAGTGAAGATTTAGTCTCAGTATTAGGGTTTGGCTAAAATTTTGGTATTCTCTAGTGATCTCATGTAGCTTCCTTCATGCCAAATCTTTGAGTTGAAAACATTGATTTGCAACCTGTAAGTGACTTTCCATGATCTTGCAATGTAGATGGCAACTTGAAAACTTTTCTCCAATCTTGTAACCTTGTCTTCAAAGGATCTTTAAGCTCCAAGACACCTAGATCTACAATCACACATGTAGAGAGATAAAAATTTGTTGATTGTTAGGAAATAGGGGTTTACCTTGGTCAAACCCCATTTAGGTAATTAAACCTTACAATGAAACAATGAAATATGAACATGAAACATGAACAATGATACCTTGAATGGTGTCTTGAGATGTAAATCAACAATCTAACATGAAGTGGCCATGTAGAATGTAGATCTTGATCTTGAACTAGATGTAGAACAATGCTTAATCTTGGATCTTGAATGCTACATCACAACACTAGCTCAACAACATGCTTGATGGATTATTTCTTTGACATGATAATCGATCTTGAATTGTTGCAATAAAAGATGAATAAATCTGCTCTTGAATGCTTTAGAAATGATCTTGAATACTCTCTAATGCTCTTGTGAAGTCTTGGAATGCTTGACTCTTGATTACTTAGGTTGATATCATAAGCTTAGGTGAAATAATGATTTGAGACCTTGTTTGTATAGGCACTTCATCTAATTTACTGTTTATTAGATCCCAAATGTTGGCATTCATGAAATTTGAATTCAAAACCTTGATTTCCTGCTCAAAACACTAAAAAGGGGCCAAATGGGACTCATACACCACAAGTGGCATATAGGTCCCATTTGGGTGGGACTCATATGCCCAAGGTGGCATTTGGGTCCCACCAAGCCTTTTTGGATAGAGAAAATGTTAGGGAGTTGATATTTTAAGTGTTTATTTATTATGTTGGGATCTTGGTTGAAATAAGCCTTGAGATGCATAATAAGGGGTCTTAGGGGCCTATTAATGATGATATGAAGGTAATAAATGCAAGAGGGCCAAAAAATTAATGTGAAGGTGTAAATAAATACACTTTACAACACTAAATTAAGGAAAAATTAGGTCTATTTAGCTTAAATGGGCCCTAAACCTAATGTGAATGTGTAAAACACATTACAACACTAGATCAAAGCAACATTAGGTTCATTTTAATCTTAATCATCCCCAAATTAAGTGTGACAATGTAAAGGATGACATTTTTCTACACTACATTTGGCCCCCACTTTAGTGAGAGGAGGAACTTGCTTCAAACTCACACTAAAGTAGACATTCAAGAAGGGTCCACGTGTACCGATGTGGATGGTCTAGGATGACAAAGATCAAGGAGGTAACCAAGCCCCTAGGATCTAAGATCCTACGTCAAACCAACATAAGCACAAAGGGACACACACAAGGTGTATGATATGTAGCAAAATAAGATACATAAACATACAATGTCAAAGACATAAAGGTGAAAGAAAAAAGGATTTAGGTGGATCAAGCTTCGAATGTTTGTCCTGCATGTTGTGGATCAGATCTAAGTTGTTTGGTCCAAAAATGCACATTCACTCTGAGCCAACAGAACTTCAGGTTGTCTGCTAGGTGAGTATCCAAAGGGTGGCTTACAAGTGGAACACAATTTTCATTATGCAAACCAAATGTACGCTCACAAGGGCTAGTGGAACCTTAGGTTGTCCACTAGGTGAGCCCCTAGAGAGGTGAGACACATACACATGTGGCCAGTATGCACTCACACCCACAAGCAAGTGGCTATATGGGAAAGTCACGCCTAAGTTCGGCTCCCATACATACAACCAGACCAAAGCTATACCTCCTAATAATTTTGATAAGGCACCACACAACAATGAACTTTGAGCTCCATGAGGCAAGTAAAGCTTCGTATTCTTGGAACTCATGAACAAACAAGATGGCACCACAGGCAAGCAAAGTGTGTTATGCAAGGTGGCCATATAACCAAAAATGTAAAAAGAGTGTAAGGTACATTCAAAGGAATTTTGCTTAGTTCATGTAAGGTATCTTCTTAGGGAACATCGTTCCTAATGTCTCCAAGAGAGGACAAGTCAAGGAAATATCATGCTATCCAAGGAAATCAAACCCAATGATACCACCAAGAAAAGGACACATCACAAGAAGAAAGAAAATCGCACAATGAAACATGAGTATTGATGTATGCCCCTACTTTAAAACGGTTGCTAACACCATTGCTGTGAGAAATTGTTTTAAAGTAGAAGAAGACATGAGAGCTTATTCGAAAAGCCCTATGTCAAGTCATATGTTTCCAATAAGCTATGTCATGAAAAGGGAAGGGGTTTCCCCCAAAATGTATAACTCAGTATTACACATGCGATCCAACTTAACTTGCATGTTTCCCACATCCCAAGCTTGCTCTTATATGTACATGAAAGGCAGTCAACTAGACAAAAGAGACAATGACAAGTGACATACGAGGACAAGGCTACTTAACCCCTTGCCCCCACTTAGTGCAAGACAAGGATGAGCCAAGATGATTGATGAGAAACATGCTAGAGTGAAAATCAATATCAATTAGAGGAATTAGGTGCCCAAGATAGGTAAGAGCACCATACTCCTTAAGATGTTGAATTCTATCACTTAAAGCCTTACATTCATTAGTAGAATGACCATGAACTCTATGATATGCACAAAATGAATTCTTGTAGTACAATTTCTTTCATGTTCTTGGAGGGAGAGATATCAAAGGATCTTGGAGGTGTCTTGATAAGATACCCTATTGATCAACGGTATATGTTCCTTTATCTTGTGACAACGATATCTCTTGCTTAGTATTAGGTGTCATACTTACACAAGACTCTTTAGATTGTGGAATTTTGTATTCTCTTGTATAGGATGGTGTAAAATCTATCAAATTCAAATCATAAGTGTTTTGCATGATGACATTAATGTTAAGTGAGGATTTTGTTGTTTCTTTCATTTCTTTTGAAGGACAATATTCAAGACCACTAGTGTCTATCAGTTCAAGATGCACTAATGTTAAAGTTGGATTAGAAGAATCTTTTGTAAGAGTGTTGATATTGAGTGAAGGCTTGCTTGTTTCTTTCAAAGGACAATAACCAAGACTGTTAGTCTTTTCTTGCATGTTAGGCTCTATAGGGACATAGATACCTTGTTCTCTAGCACCACATCCTTTTCCATTATAACCAAGTTGTTTCATAGGTTCATAACCTCTTCCATAAATATTTTTCATTGTTTTGGATTCATTGGTTGTTCATAGTCAAGTTCATCAAAGTTTGTTCTGTAATTTGTTGTTTCTTGTAAAGTGTTTGAGGTGGATGCTTTTGAGGGGTCTTCTAAATTTTGCGTTGATGTTACCGCTTTTCCTTTTCCATTTTCAATGTCTTTGTTTATGATCTTGTATTCTCCCATGAATGATGTGAAATCTAAGGAACCCCGATCATTTTCTAATAGCTTTATGACTTCTTCAATATGCTTTTCTTTGTCTTTCTCTTGTATGAGTTCTACTTGTGTAGTTGGTGTTAATGTTTTCAAAGTATTTCCTTATTTTTCTCAATGTTTAAACAACTGTTTGGTTCAGGGTCCACTTCGAGCATGTACACTTTGTTGTTGTAGACATACTTCATTACATGATGAAGAGTAGAAGGTGCCCCATTCATTGCATGAATCCATGGTCTTCCTAAAAGAAGATTATATGAAAGATCATAAGGCATAACATGGATCGATGTTTCTAATGTGGCCTTTCCAGCTATAATAGGCAAAATGATCACACCAAGCGGTTGTTTTCCTACATTGTCAAATCCCTTAATAGATAAAGAGTCAGGTTGAATTTGTGTTTTATCTATGCCAAGTCTATCCAAAAGGACACACTACACACATTAAGGGTGGAGCCATTGTCAACGAGGGTTATTTTTATTCCCCACCCATCATAGGAAGCTATTATCACGAAAGCATCATTTTGGTTTTGCACTTCCAAAGGAGGGAGCTCAGTTTAGTGGTAAACAATGTTAGCATTCATTTCTTGAATCATGGTTGCTATGACACGCAGTTGCACATTAGGAGTGGTAGGAAATTTTTGTAAGGCACTTTGAATTATGTTATGATAATGAGGGGATGCTTAAATAAGGTACCATAATGATATTTTAGTAGGAGTGTTCTTGAGTTGTTCAATAAGATTATACTCATGTCCACTTTGTGGAGGCAAATGAGGAGGACCTAGTAAGATAGGTTGAGGTAATGGGAAGGATGTTGAAGGTGTTGTTGCAAATTCTTTCTAGTGTTATATGTATGAACAATGGTATTATAACTTGGCTGCTATGAAAGATTATTCTTAGGTGGGTAAAGGATAAGTTTTGGTTTTTTTTAGTTTGTGGTTGTTGTGAGGGTGGGTAAAGAATTAGAGGATTCCTAGGATGTCGCATAGGGTATTTAGGAGGTCCAATAGTCAAGGGGGATCTAACAGACACTTGCACATTCAACACCTCAACGGTTTTGATTTGATGTCTTTCTAATGAAGGGGAATCTAGTGTCATCTTTTCACCATCATCTAAGGAAGCTGAAATGTTGTCATTTTCTTCCACCATGATATCTTCCCTAGTAGGATATTTTTTAGGAGAACTACAAACTAGATGTTCATGATATTCAAAGGTTGTTTCTTCTAAAATGACTTCATTGCAAGTAAGGGAGTTATCCATGGTTGGATTGTCTTGTGTATCAATGATGTCATTGTCTTGTTCAATAATATTTTCCCTAGGGGAAGAGAGACACATAAGATTCACATGACTTTCATCAATTGCATTTTCTAACATCAAAGTATCTTCTTCACAACTAGGAGAGGTACTAGGAGAAGAACCAATGTGATTATCATGATTGTCCATACTTTCATTCCTTTGTCCCATAATGTCTTCTAAAATAGGATAAGTAGGGGATGAAACATAAAGAGGGTTGTCATAGATCTTAATTTGATCATCTAACACCAATATATCATCCTTGTTTACAACATTATCCCAAGAGGGGAAGATATTGGGAGATGAATGTAAAATAGTTGAAGTGTTATGTAGGTAGGTTTCAATGGTCTCTTGTTTTACGTGATCGTGATGATTTCTTATGGTTTTCTCCTCTTGTTCATCAATGTCTTGCCTAATAAGAGAGGTAGGAGGAAAGAAACAACTAGGACTCAAAAATGTCATTGATTAGTTCTTCTAACACGAAAATATCTTCTTCATAAATAGGAGAGATATTACGAGAAGAACGAATATGATTATTATGATTGCCCAAGGTTGTATTCTCTTTCACTAAAGCATTCTCATAGGGAGGGGATATGAAATTTTTCTTAGCATTCCTAGATAGGTAAGATACTAACATTGTTTTACCAAGAATAAAAAGTACTTCTAACCATCTTATATAATGCTTCAAGAATGTAAACAATGTATATCCAAAGATGAAAAGCACTTTTATCCAATGTATGCAAAAATTTAAGAATGCAAACAATGTGTATCCAAAATTGAAAAGCACTTTTATCAAACTTATGCAAAGCTTCATGAATGTAAACATTGTATATGCAAAAGTGAAAAGTACTTTTATCCATATTATGCAAAGTTTTAGAAATGTAAACATTTTCAAATCTGATGATTTTTGCTACTGAAAT
Source organism: Sequoia sempervirens (assembly GCA_007258455.2). Classification (NCBI taxonomy): domain Eukaryota; kingdom Viridiplantae; phylum Streptophyta; class Pinopsida; order Cupressales; family Cupressaceae; genus Sequoia; species Sequoia sempervirens. The sequence continues at coordinate 13,780 of VDFB02207935.1, forward strand.
GATTTAGGAAGAATTCAAAAATGACTACCCTAAATTGATGTTTTTGACCTAGATGCATAAAACAAAAGTTCCTAAAAATTTCCAGACTGATACTATAGGTTTCCAACAAGCTTAGGAAGTACATAAACAAGGTTTTTAATGTTGTAAAAGGTAGTTTCAAGCCTGATCTAGGACTAAATCGCCCAAAGGGGCATATGAGTCCCAATTAGGGTTTTGGAAGGGTCAAATGTTGGAAAATGTACAACACATAAATCCTAGAAAGTAGGCAAAACAACCTGTATTGGGAATAAATCACCCAAAGGGGCATATGAGTCCTAGATTAGAGTTTTTGCACCAAATTCAACAATTTTTGAGTTGTTTCTAAGGTTTCTAACTTGTATGATGTCTGAACTATTTGCAATTGAAGAATTTCAATGAAATTGAATGATCTAATATGTAAAAATGCAACCTATATGCACTTTCACTAATGCAAGATTTTGAAACCCTAGATGCAACTTAACTAATGCAAAACCTAATGCAAAGTTAATGAAAGCTAGATCTAGGGATAAGATGCACTCCAAATCATAAATAAAGGTGTTCTAAAAGCTATGTTTACCAAAATTAAATTAAGAAAATAGGTGTTCAACCTTTTGGAGGGTGGAACACAAACTAAGTGTTAGGACCTAGACCTATTTCCTTCAAGTTTCATTCAAGGAAACCCTAGAGATCTTAATCTAAGGATGTAAATGGGAAAATATCTCTGCAATAGGGATGTATTAGGGTATGATTAGAGATATAAAAGGGGTTCACCACCAAGCTAGGGCTTGGAAAGACAAGAAATGTAAATAACATGCAAAGTACCATGCAAAACCTAACTAAATGACCTAGGAAACTAAAAATCAAGATAACAAACTAAGAAAGAACAAAAAGGTACCTAGAGGAAAGATGATGTCAAAACAAGCTCAAAAACCCTAAAATATTGATGTTTGATGCCCACTGGGACTCATACACCAGTCTAGGCGATTTAATCCCAAACCAGGGCTTCTATGCCAAAACCAAAATTTGTTAAGGACAAATTTGAATCTCCTAAAACCTTAAAAATGGCAGTACTGGGACTCATACACCACAAGTGGTGATTTAGTCCTAGTATTAGGGTTTTTATAAAATTTTGATATTCTATGGTGATCTCTTGTAGCTTCCTTCCTTCCAAATCTCTAAGTCAGAAACCCTGGTTTGCAACTTGTAAGTGAATTTTCGTGATCTTGCAATGTAGATGGAAACTTGACAACTTTTATCCAATCTTGTAACCTTGTCTTCAAAGGATATTTAAGCTCCAAGACACCTAGATCTGCAATCACATATGTAGAGAGAGAAAAAAAATTGTTGATTGTTAGGAAATAGGGGTTTTCCTTAGTCAAACCCCATTTAGGTACAATTAAACCTTATGATGAAACAATGAAATATGAACATGAAACATGAACAATGATACCTTGAATGGTGTCTTGAGATGTAAATCAAAAATCCAACATGAAGTGGCCATGTAGAATGTAGATCTTGATCTTGAATTAGATGTAGAACAATGCTTAATCTTGGCAAGCAAGAGTGTTATACAGTGACTTACAACATCAATAAATGATTTCCTTCATTTCCTTCTGAAACTGTTATGCATTGGTTGTTTGACCTCTTCTTTGCAACCATCCATAGTCCTTATGTTGCGGGTTGAGAAACGTATTGTCGCAGGTTGACAATCCTTCTTGCTACAAGGTGTTAGTCTTATTCCTAAGACATTTGCATTACTAACAATCATAAATTAAACATAGAATCATACTAAATTTCATAGACATTCATGCATTCATACAGACATATATCAATATAACATATTTCTATTTTCACATACTTAAAACTACTTAAAGTATATAAAGGAATATAAAAGGTATGTAAAGGTATTGGTAATGTCTTTGTAGAGAAAGGAAATAAAGCATGAAATAAAAAAGGAAAACAGCCAATAGTTAAGACCATCAAATATAATATTTTCAAAATAAATTATCATGTAAAATAAGAATACAATACATGCATACATGCAATACATACAACTACATATATATATGTATGTATGTATGTATGTATGTATGTATGCTTAATATCTTAATATTATGGCAATAACATGTGTTATATAGATATATACATATATATATCTACATATATACATATATATATATATATATACATATATATATATATATATACATATATATATATACATATATATACATATATATATATACATATATATACATATATATATATATGTAATGTATGTAACAATAATATATATATATACATATATATATACAACATATATACATACATATACATATACATATATATGCATATATACATATATATACATACATACATACATACATACATACATACATACATTATAAGTAGTTTATGATTCAAGAAAGAATTTTTTTTTATTTAAGATATTTTTTATTTATTAATTAAATGAAAATTTTATGGGCACAAGTTGAATGAAAATATAAACTTTAAATAATTAACCAAACTAAAAATATAGAAGAAAACACAAATAATTTTTTTAAAAAGTAGATACAATAAAATTTATGTGTTTGTGTATATAGTAAAAAGTCAATAAAATAGCTTCAAATTAAATTATCTCAAGAATTTTTAGATACATGTATTTAAGTTATATATACTAGTTGTAATATGATTTATTTTGTGCTATAAAATGTAATTTTGATTGTACCTAGGTTTATGGGAGTTGGGATTTGGGATGAGTACCATCCTAGTTGGTAAAAATAATATTTATTTTTGTTAGAATTTTTAAATAGTATTTAAAATTCATTTCCCTCTTATTTTAAATGTTTTTAGGTTCCTAGGCCAAGTACCCATGAGTTGGGTATCTTTTGAGACCTTAATCTTAGAATGTGGACAAGATGTGACCCTTCCCAAGTCCCTTGGAAAGAGTGTGACAAATTTGTAACTTGTGGGAGAAGGAAAATTGACTTGTCACTTCCAATCCTAGTCTCCTAGGTTGTGTGGTGTTTTCTAATGCATCATACATATGCAAAGTACACTCTTGATCCTAGTGCTCACACATTTATGAGCACTTGTGTAGACCACATTACTCTTATGGATTTTGGAGGGAAAGAGGGGGGATGAATTAGAATCCAAGTGTTGCATCCTCATTTGAAGAGGATAAACAACATGGAATAAACTACACATAACCCTGTTGGAATTTTTGGGGGTTCTTTTCATTTTGGACTTTTTCATTTCCTTGTTTAGATAGGAGAGATGGAGAGCTTGTTGAAGGCTTGGAGCTTAGGTGTCACGTCTCAATCCTAATGCAAGTTACTTTTTGGCTTTGAGTAGATTTATTGCATTTTTTGTTGTGCCTGGTAGAGTAATGATTAATATGATGATATTTTGGTGTGGAAATAAATGAAAGTGCTTATTTGAATTATGAAAGTATTGAATGTGTTTTATTTTGAATATGAGGCAAAATAGAATAGAAACATTTTTATTAATGTAACACATTTCTTTATTTATATCTTGACATGATATTAATTCAATTATTGTTGTGTGCCTAAGTGCACTTGAGTTGCAGGAAGTCGAAGACCAAGGGTGTGATTAAGGAGAGGTGATTAGCATCTTGACAGGACAAAGCAGGAAGACCTCTCAATCACACACACACACTTAGTTTCATATAGACTACATTTAGGAATGTCTAACTTTTGTGTGTTTGTTTTGAAGTATTTGAAAATTAAATAATAATTAGTAAATTAAATAGAATAAAGCATGATAAAATAAAGAATTAAGTTTAAATATAGTTAATTATAGATTTTTGATTT
>VDFB02207936.1:0-17275 GCA_007258455.2 Sequoia sempervirens
TTCCACTGAAAAGTGGAAAATTATTCAAGAATATTGCTCTACTCATGGTGTTCATCGCATAGCCAACCAATGTCGAGATTGTTGGGAGCATATTCAACCTGATTACAAAAGAATTAGAGACTATGAGCATAATATTCCATCTGGGCATAACAGTTATTGGAATATGACAAGTCGAGAAAGGGGTGAAAAGAAACTTCCAACAAAGTTCATTTTTGAGCTTTATGATGCAATGGAGACCACATTTGGTAAGGATCGAGCCATCAATCCGGGAAATATCACTATTGACTCTTTTGATACAACATATGTATTTGATGAAAATAATATTCCAAATGAAGCTGAACCATTGCATGAACCTGAAACACCAAATATGGAAAGTCATGACCCATGTAGAAGTGGTAGTGAAAGGGACAAACAATGCACAAGAAAAAATCTAAAATCAATTTCCAATGCAACAGGCATGAAGGATGTTATTATTGAGAACAATAGGTTGTTGATTTCTACTTTACAAATGGCTGAGGAGGGACACATGAAACGCCATGAACAACGCTTGAACAAGGACGATTTGAATGAAGAAAGGCTACTGAAACTTGACGAGCAGAAAATTAATGTCCAAATGAGCATGGTTTCAGCATTGAACAATATTGGTCAAGCAATGTTAAAAATCAGCCAATCATTTGCAAAAGAAGATTGATTATGTATTAGGAAAAATAAACTTCTGCTTAGTTTTATTATGCATAGAATAAGTATACGTAAGAAGTGTAAAACACTAGATGGCATATTTTGCATGAAGCAGATATAATTGTAACTGAATGTAGAGTAGGAATTACTTTAGTTTTGTCTCTATTTGAATGTATTCTCTACTGTTAGAATAAGCTAAAGACCTCTATTTAGAGAGCCTATTGTAGTTTGTTTTTTATGAAGGATTTGAATAAAATTATGTCTTGCTGTAGCAATTGAGTTTGCTCTATTTTTGCTCTGCCTTTCCAACAAATAATATAAAATGAAGGAACATGATATAAAATAACTCAATTTAACAGTTAAAGTTACAATCCATTGGAAATTTTATGTGCTTGTAACAGTTACAGTCCATTGAAAATTTTAGAAAATCCTTGTTACCTAATACTTTCCATGCTTTAGCTTCAAATTGGTAATTATTTTGCAAAAGAGCTGCCACATATTTATTTAGTCATAAATTGGGGTTGTTTATAATAAATTTGGTTGACCTCTACCTTCTTTTTATTTATTGCTTCATATTTTTATCTTGAATTGTATCATTGATTCATATTGTTCTCTTAAATTGTATCTTTGTATTTGTAATTACAATATTATCAACCATGTATTTGTAATTGATTCATATTGCTGATTGTATCATACAACCATGTCCATTATTATAAATCTGTGAAAGTGATATTTAAAATATTTTAATGAGATTTTTCTCTAGAATATTGTATTTCATTGCATTTTTAAGAGATAAATCTTGTATTAATATTGTAGGCCGTTCCATATATGGCTGTACCATCATACTGTGAGCTGTTATTATTTCAATTTTTTAAAAAAGTGTTGTTCAGTCAATAAAGAGAGTTCTAAGTCAATCCCAAAGACCTTTGTACACTCTCCTATGAGAATCACAATGCTTGGAAAAGAAGCATTGAATGGTCTAAAGCTTAAGCGATTCATTTTAAGAGTTTTATTTATTTGTTGCAGCCATATTCATTATATTATATTGTGATGCTAGCTGTTGTTCTACTCTTCAAAAAGCCAAATCAATATAATATGGGAAATTTTTCCTAGCTACATCCATTGATGGTATTTTTTTTTTTTTAATAGCAATTGGTTTGACAAACAATATCATCTCTTATATTATGGAGATTCTATTTTCTTTATAGTCTAAAATTAATAGCTAAATCAGGGATGTTTAAGCTATTACAATGTGAATATTATTAATATGGCTGCACTTTTGTATTAAATTGATTCTATTCAATGCTTCTTGGCTACTAATTGTTGGGCAGCTTTCTCACCAATATTTTGTGTGTTCCAATTTTTTTTCTTCTTTTCATTGAGTAGATGAAAACAGAGCATGTAGAATGCACAATGAGCTTGGGAATAGGGGCAGTCCAATTATTAATAAACTTGTTGCAAATGATGATGCATCAACATTTTCTAGAGTAATAACAACTCATCAATGATAGTCTTGGTGACCTTGCAATCTAAAAATCAAAGGATCAACATGATAGTAAGGAGAAATGATCTCAAGACATTATTGTTTGTCATTCACACAATTAGACACCAATATCAGTTATCATCATGTCCTTGTGGCATACCTTCTGTCATAATCATGTCAAACATTACATGATGTTTTGTCAAAAGCTCTTATGGTATGACTGCCAAAGCAAATCTTGGAAATAGTTTACCTTTGATTGTTGGCCAAACTTATCAAACTAAATAATCATTAGGTCAACATCCTCATCTAAATATTATCTAATATATAATCCTATCTTTAGCCATTATCAGATTACTATCATTGTTGGCCTCAAAGACTTAACATAAACAATATTGTTGATTTAACTTTAATCTTTCTATCTGTATTGCAGCTCTCTTTTTGTAGGGTTAGCCCTCACTCCCATTCAATTTCTGAATTTCATTCTTTAAAATTGCAAGTGGGTAATATGTATACTTTAGAAGAAAATTGTTGACAAGTGTTTTTTGCAATAAATGTTTTTGTTGTTAATGTGGGCTCTCTTCTTGATCTGGTAATTCCTTCTAATTTTTTAAACATGGAGGTAGGAAAGGAACCCACATGTTGTTTGGCTGCATGGATGACTTTATCTCCTTTAGCTACTACACCCAACTGTATCCCTAATTCTCTTTTGGGGTACATCTCTGACATCCAATACATTCAACATATATAGAAATGAGTAGTCCCTAAAATTAATTGCTAAATGGTACCCACGTTCAGGGCTCAACATTTTCTACAATTATCCTGTGGGGATTTACATGAGGCAAGATCCTTCGATAGTGAACTTTAAATTTGTTGACAAAACTTGAGAAGCATATTCAAGTAATTGTCAATTCATGGCACTACTATTATTGAATGTTTGCTAGGTCAGAAGTCTATTCAATAGTGTGTTCTTGGCTAAATGTTGAGGCATATATTTCATGTTGAAATTGTTTATGTCTAGAAGGCTACAACAATCTTAAAAGGCTTGTGAGCACTTATGCTGGCTGTACCATCATACTGTGAGCTATTGTTATTTCAATTTTTTTAAAAGTGTTGTTTAGTTGATAAAGAGAGTTCTAAGTCAATCCCAAAGACCTTTGTACACTCTCCTATGAGAATCACAATGTTTGGAAAAGAGGCATTGAATGGTCTAAGGCTTAAGTGATTAATCAAGGGTGCCATATAAGTGCCAATACTATTATTAAAGGGAGCACAATTCATTTTAAGAGTTTTATTTATTTGTTGCAGCCATATTCATTATATTATATTGTGATGTTAGCTACTGTACTACTCTTTAAAATTTCAAGTTCTATGGAGAAATGAAGAATTTATGATAGTTTGCCACTGCTTAGTAATTATGCATGTGTTTTCAATGTCAACTGTGAAGGCAATTGAGTAAGGTTAATTTATTAAGTTGATGAACTATGGTGTAGTTTTTTGGGATACATAGGTAGGTTTGTTTCTTATGAGCTCTCTCCTAGGACTATCTTGCTAAGCATTATGAATTCTTATTGATTATGAATTCTTATTCATATTTTTATCTGAAATAGTATCATTGTATTTGTAATTACAATATTTAGAATGTGTAATTAGAGCATAGATCTTGTTTTTAATTTCTTAAGTGCAATTATTTTATTGATTAATTTTAATTTTGCAGCATATGTGATGGATTCCAGTGATCAAAAAAGGGCTAGAGTATTGTTAGAATGTCTTACAGTGATACAACAAATAGCATTGCAACTTTGGTGTGATATTGAAGACTCAACAAACATATTAAAGAAACATAAGAAAGAATCATCTCAAGCTTCTCGTCATTTAGATGATGAGGTAGAAGATGAAATAGATTTGGAGATTCATGCAATATGTTGTGAACAACAAAATTTACTCCTCAATTCAGATTTTTCTACTTGTCAATGGGAAGGGAAGGTTAGTGGTGAGTGGTATATCAAGCCACATTCCTTGCATTGGTGGAACCATTACATTTTTTAAGTTAAATGTGATGACAAACGATTTCATAGTATCTTTAGATTACGGTATGCATTGTTTGAATTTCTATGTGAATCATTGTGTGAAGATCTTAAGCAAGGTGATATACCTCTATCATTAGCAACATCTATCAAGAGTAGGGTCCTTCCAGTTGAGAAACAGGTGGCTATTGGTATTTTAAGATTGTCATTTAGAATGTCTATGATTAACATAAGTGAACTTTTTGGGTGTGGAAAATCAACGGTTGCAAGAGTTGTGAATAAGTTCATCAATGCTCTGCATGTTAGGTTTCAAAACTACATACGATGGCCAAGTGATCATTCAACACTTGAACTTGTCAAGCATGGATTTCAACAAAAACAAGGCTTTCCAAATTGTTGTGGGGCTATAGATGTAACTCATATTGATTTTGAGCTTCCACCTAATGAATGTTCATCTGATTGGTATGATCGTGATCACAATTACAGTATGTCATTACAAGCCATCGTTGATAGTAATATGCACTTCATGGATGTTTTTACAGGTTGGCCTGGATCTATAAACGATGCCAGGCTCCTAAGAAATTCTTCCTTCTACAGGTTATGCGAAGGTGGAGAGAGGTTAAATGGAATTTCAGTTTCTATTGGTTCATCAACTATGAGAGAGTATATTGTTGGTGATGGCAGATATCCATTGCTACCATGGTTAATCACACCTTTTAGTGGAGCTGCGACAAATGATCAAAGGTTATTCAACTTTAAACTATCTTCAACTCGCATTGTTGTTGAACGTGCCTTTGGAAAGCTAAAAAATGTTTGGCAAATTTTAAATTCAAAAATTTGTCATCCAAATTTGCGGATGCTGCCAAAAACTATTTTTGTGTGTTGTATTTTGCATAATATTATGTTGACAGTTGAAGAAGAAGACATTGAAGCTAGTTGCCTTGATGAGTATGAGAATAATATAGCAAACAATGAAGCAATAGCAGGGGATTCTGTTGTAGGGTTAGCTCGAATGTCCTTAATGGAATTCATTAATGGCAATGAAAATGTTGTGCATCTGAACAGTTGAAGGCTGAATTTTGATCAAGACTTTGAAATCTTCTTACCCATTTGTCTAAATTTTGTCACCTCTATTATGATTCTTTTTACAAAAATTCATGATTAGTTTTATGATATATTAGTTTCCAAAAAATAATATTAAATCAGTTTTTATGCTTACTTCTGCACTATTGTTTTCATTCTTTCCTATTGTGTGGTTTCTTCATTTACTAATGCATTCCTTTATTTCTCATGAGCTATTATGTAGAGAGAAATAATTTTTTTAAATGTTTTATTCTCTAATAGAGTCATCTTCAATATTCAATATCATTTAACAAAGTCAATCGGTAATGTCAAAAGCACCTCACACAAACAACCGACATGTTGTTGTGACAGTGTAAAAGCTTTAGTTTTACTTCACTACGGTCAATTTTACAACTTGATGTTTGAATAAAGTTTACTTACCCATTGGAAGTGTTGTTTGAGGTTCTTTGTACTGTAATCAGAAAAGTAAAGTAAGATGGATTCTTGTATGTTAATATTTTTTTATTTTCAATTTTTGTATTAAGTAGCCTATCAAAAGTAAAATTGAATGCAATTTATGCTCTGTCTGTACAGATTGAGAGCATTATAACAAATTTGAAATGAATTAGTGTAAAATTGAATGCAACTTCTCCTAGCATCCTTTCCGTTTGTACAGATTGAGAGCATTATAACGGATCTGAATGTCTTCATCTGTTAATTCTTAGTCAATAATAACAAATTTGAATTCCCTGTAAATAATTTTTTGTCAAAATTAACAGCAACAAACGATAATTAAATATAAAAAATATACAATTCATAAAAATTAATGGCAAGGAATGATAATTAAATATAAGAATATACAGTTGAATTATGTTCTTATTTTAATAGAGGAAAAACCAATTTAAAAATATACATTTAAAAAAATACAGTTTAAAATGACTGTTTAAAATAAGCAGCAAAATCAAATATACATGGGGACACCAGCTCCACAAATTTCTCCTAAAAAAATGAGCAGTGACTGCGAATGAAAATAAGTTAAGCAGTCGCATGGGGACATGAGGTAAGTGTTCCTCACCTTTAGTTTTTTGCCCTTTCTCCACCACCTCCTCCAGCTTTTCATTTTGTACCTATATAGGTTTGATTAAAAAAAAATCAATGAAACATCAATGTTATCATAAAACATTTCTTTGATAGATAGCCCAACACTATATATAAGCAGTGATTTCCATTGTGCTCTATGCATCTAATTTATTGAAGCCCTAGATTACCAAATACTCAACAAAAAGAAAAATAAAAACTTTCTAGAGACTGAAAATAAAACCTTTTCCCTTCATTATTACTGCAGGTGTGACACGGTGCACATTATTATAGTGAAGAATTATTTTCAGACTGCTTCATTTGGCATCACCAATAATCTCCACAAGAACATTCTCCCTGTTTAAAATGATGGAAACGGTTTGCATCTCTCACAACAATTTCTCTTGCAACAATCTTGGAAATAAATTTTGTTGCAGTGTGGCAATCAGCACATACCCGAAGGTTCTTAACAACTCTAATAGTTGTACCAGGGGTTGTGTTTAACAAACCAAAAGCAATTGCTAACTTTTCACTATGGTGGCAGAGAAATAATTATTTTTCCTCCTTTTCCACATCACTAGGTAAATGTCTTGAATCTGGAAAATACCCTGCTGCCTTCATCTCCCAGGTCAATTTCTCCAACTCTGCATAGATCTCTTGTGTCTGTGGATGTGATCTGTCTCCTACACAAAAAGCATGTACCATATTATGGCCTTCAATCCAACTACATCCAGGTGTCTTTTTAATTCCTCTATCTTTCATCAATCTCCTTACCATTTGAACTTCACCCCATCTGCCCACTTCTGCATAGATGTTTGAGAGAAGAACATAAGTCGCAGCATTTTTAGGATCCAAATCAAAAAGCAGTGTTGCTGTAAATACTCCTAAGCATATATTCAAATGTGATCTACAGGCACCAAGAAAACACATCCACACAACTACCACAGGTTTATGTGGCATCTTAATGATAAAGTTTAGGGTGTCCTCAAGATAACCAGAACGGGCAAGAAGGTCAACCATGCACGCATAATGATCAATTGTAGGTGCAATGTAATAAGCATTACTCATGTGATTGAAGTACATGCAGCCCTCATCCACTAAACCTGCATGGCTGCATGCACATAAAACACAAGCAAAGCTTATAATGTCAGGATATGTTCCAGAGTGCTTCATTAATTCAAAGATTTTGAGAGAATCCTTGCAAAATCCATTTTGTGCATAGCCTGCAATCATTGCATTCCATGAGATGACATCTCTTTGAGGCATTCTGTCAAACAGTTCACGTGCCTTGTCTATGCTTCCACATTTTGCATACATGTTTACAAGGGCAGTTGCAACTGCAACATCTGACAAAATTTCTCTATCATTTATCATTTGATGGATGCCCATACCCTGTTTCAAAGCTCCCATTTTGGCACAGGCAGGGAGGATGCTGGTAAAGGTTGCATAGTCTGGTTTTACACCTGCCACTTGCATTTGCTTGAAAATTTCTAAAGCCTTTTCAACAAATCCATTTTGTGCATATCCTGCAATCATTGCATTCCATGAGACCACATTTCTTTGAGGCATTTTGTCAAATAGTTCACATGCCTTGTCTACGCTTCCACATTTTGCATACATGTCTACCAGGGCAGTTGCAACTACAACGTCCGATAAAATTCCTGTATCCTTTATGCTTTGATGGATGTCCATTCCCCGTTCCAAAGTTCCCATCTTCGCACAAGCAGGGAGGATGCTGGTAAAGGTTACAGAATCTGGCTTTACACCTGCCAGTTGCATTTGGTTGAACGTTTCTAAAGCATTTTCAACAAATCCATTTTGTGCATAACCTGCAATCATGGCATTCCAAGAGACAATATTTCTTTGAGGCATTTTGTCAAACAATTCACGTGCTTTGTCTATGTTTCCACATTTTGCATACATGTCTAAGAGGGCAGTTGCACCTACAACATCTAACAAAATTCCTCTATCCTGTATGATTTTATGGATGTCCATACCCTGTTCCAAGGCTCCCATTTTGGCACAGGCAGGGAGGATGCTGGCAAAGGTTGCAGAGTCTGGCTTTACACCTGCCAATTGCATTTGGTTGAAAGTTTCTAAAGCTTTTTCAACAAATCCATTTTGTGCATATCCTGCAATCATGGCATTCCATGAGAATGTATTTCTTTGAGGCATTCTGTAAAACAGTTCACATGCCTTATCTATACTTCCACATTTATTATATCCTGCAATCATGGCATTCCATGAAGCCACACTTCTTTTAGGCATTTTGTCAAACAGTTCATGTGCCTTGTCTATGTTTCCACATTTGGCATACATATCTACCAAGGCAGTCGCAACTACAACATTGGACAACATTCCTCTATCCTTTATCCTTTGATGGAGGTCCATACCCTGTTTCAAAGCTCCCATTTTAGCACAGGCGGGTAGGATGCTGACAAAGGTTGCGGTGTCTGGCATTACACTTGCCAACTGCATTTGCTTGAAAGTTTCTAAAGCATTTTCAACAAATCCGTTCTGTGCATATCCTGCAATCATGGCATTCCATGTGACAACATTTCTTTGAGGCATTTTGTCAAACAGTTCACGTGCCTTCTCTACGCTTCCACATTTGGCATACATGTCTACGAGGGCAGTTGCAACTACAACATCTGACAAAATTCCTCTATCCTTTATGCTTTGATGGAGGTCCATACCCTGTTCCAAAGCTCCCATTTTGGCACAGGCAGGAAGGATGCTGGCAAAGGTTGTAGAGTCTGGATTTACACCTTCCAATTGCATTTGCTTGAAAGTTTCTAAAGCCTTTTCAACAAATCCATTTTGCACATATCCTGAAATCATTGCAGTCCACAAGACCACATTTCTTTGAGGCATTCTGTCAAACAACTCACGTGCTTTTCCTATTCTTCCACATTTTGCGTACATACCTACCAGGGCTGTTACAACTACAGTATCCGACAAAATTCCATGATCTTTTATGCTTTTATGGATGTCCATACCCTGTTCCAGAGCTCCCATTTTGGTACAGGCTGTGAGTACGCTCGCAAATGTAAACTGATCGGGTTGGAGACCTGTTTGTCTCATATGATGAAACAGTGTGACTGCCTCGTGAGGATACCCATATCTTCTGTACGCTGCAATAATCGTATTCCATGAGACGCCGTCTCGTTCCTTCATGTGGTTAAACAGTTTACGGGCATCTACCAAACTTCCGCACTTGACATACATGTAAATAAGCTTATTATGAAAAGTTGTGCGAGGAGCAAACGCAAAACGCCTGTGAGCGATGAAAGAGTGGACATTTTTCCCTTGTGAAAGCCCGTTCTTGAGATTACAGGTCTGCAATACTTGAAGATATGTAGAGAATGTCATTTTATGATTGGTAATCAGTCTACCTCTCCACAATGGCATTGCCAGTGATAAGCAAGTTTCGAAAGAATGAAAACCTTAAACATCTCTTCATTAAGATGGGATGGTGTGCTTCCAGCTCAATTTTTTCAGAAAGATCATTTCCCTTCATTTTCGTCTTCTGCAAAAATGTTTGTAGCTCAAATGTACATTCAAATATAGAGCACGGGTTGATTTTTCACAATCTTCCTAAGACTTATTATATGTAAAATCTCTAAAAAATTTGGGTTTGTGAGTTTTATCTACATTAACATTGACAAAATCTAGATGTCTAGTTACAGTGGGACAGGAAACATACCTTTTCATCTTGGAGAACACCATTGAGAGATTTTAGGTCAGTGATTCTCTCCCCACCTGATGACAGCATTCTCCCCCTTGCCTTCACTAGATCGTGAACATTCATCCGTGATATTTACAAATGCAGTCCTTCAAAGGTAATCTGTCAAGGAGTGCCAGCTTTCAAAACCAAGCAAACATTAACAGAAGGATGATAATGTTTTCGGTGTTTTGAGAACTCCACAGTCCTCTTAATATATAGGCCAAATACTTTTCGAATAGGCAGAGTTGTAGTCATATTATTTGCACATTTATTAAGGAAAATTATGTTGATAAATCTAACATTTAAGATAAATACTTTTAGGCTACTTAATTCTACTATAAATGTTGTAAATTATAGATGTATTAAATTGAAGATTACATTCAGATCATTATGAGAAGATGTCTTGTCACTTGTACATGATGTTGCTGGTTAGTTTTTAGTTTTTTTTTTTTTTTTTAAGTTCTATTTATATGTTATTTTATTTTTATTGTTTTATTTTAGTCATAGGTTCATTCATTTCAATATATTTAGATTATTTGTATTAGTTGCTTTGAGTATTCATGTATGCATTCCTTTAATTTGTTGTCTAACATGAGCTTTATCATCTTTCTTGTCTCAGGTTAAGTTTGTGTGTGTGAGTTCTTTTTGGCAAGCATGAATTTTGAGCTACATAAATTGAAAATCCAACAAATTGGTCCCCTTTTACACCTTGATCCCAAGATGACTTCGTATATGTTTTCATGAATTATTTTCATATGCTTTTATAAATAGACATTAATTTGCACTTAGTATGACATCAACAAAGTACATCAAAAATCAATCAAAGAATGTTAATGAATATGCATGATCTTTCATTTGAAAGTGATCATTATAATGCATGTAAAATGGGAATCAAATATCATTGAATATTGTAGGATTTGTACATGATGCAAATCAATACAACCTTTGGTTTAGATGGAAAAAGAAAGTTACAATAGCAAATATATTAGACAATATAAATTTTGATCTAATAAAGAGAATGCATAAAAATAATGTAAAATAATAGATAAGTAGAAATATATAGACCTCTTAGATGCATGAGTTAAGGTGACATTTCCAAGAAGTCAATAGTTAATTCCCAATCAGTTCTAATGAGGGGAAGGATTAACTTAATCTAACTAAGACAAGGTGGTTTCCAATTAGACAAGTATCATACTTGACTTCTATCAATCAAGAATTGATGAGGAAGTGGTAGCACTTGATAACCTCAAATAAAGGGTGAGACATATCATTATTAACTACAATGGTGAGGGAAACAAATATTCCTAATATCCTAACTAAACTTACTAAATAGGTTTAATGTCACACTTAAGATAAAATATAATCTAAGGTGAATTATAAATATTACGCCAACACTCCTTGATAAGTGTAACTTAAGACAATAGAGATGATTCCCAAAAAATGTGTGTCCATGTTAGGTACCTATGTGAAAATTGATTCACCCCCAAATTAATAGACATACAAAATTTCCTCACCCACCATCGAAAATAAGATAAAGAAAAAATTCCTTCCCCAATCCCCCAAAGAGAGAAGAGAAAATGGCGAGGTGTCCTTGCTCAATGACAGAATATACTCCTCTGCCCCCAACAAAGCTAGTTGATGTTGAAACTTTCTTGGTTTGAAAGGTTTGGTGAAGATCCCTATGGTATTCTTTGAAGTAGAATAATATTACTATGTTAATGATCTTCTCTTAGATAAACTCCCCTAATATAGTGCATATGAATATAGATGTGTTTGGTTTATTGATGATGAACTAAATTCTTTGGCATCTTGATGCTACTCTAGTTGTCATAGAATATGATTGATGGATTCTAAAAAGGAACACAAAACTTGATAAGGATGTTTTGAATTCAAATAGCCTCAATGGTGGCATAACTACCCCCTAATACTTAACCAAAATAAAACAAAGAGAAATAACATATTGCTTCTTACTTTTCCAACAAATGAGACAAAATCCTACATAAAATTTTCTAAAAATAAACTTGTGATCTTCAAGATAATCTTCCTAATATAAATCCATGTATCCAACCAAGTCTAAATTTGTAGGTGCAATATACTTGAGTCCCAAACCTGTGTTCCCTAAACATAACATGAATGATGTGATTTCCAACATTTTTAATTAATATCATGAGGCTTCTACATAAAGCATGAAACCATGCCAACTATATAGGAGATATATGATTGAATGTGAGTCAATTAGATGAGAATATTGACAAGATAATGCAATACAATGTGGCATCGACCAATGGGTTCAAAGAGTTGGACTCATGCTTGACTTTATATAGAAAGGAAGTCGATGTTATATTACACTTAGTCATATGAAATTCCACGAGGAGGTCAAGAGCATACTTAGGTTGTACAAGGCTAATCTAAGAAGAATATTGTGTGATATTGATGTAGAGGTAAATGGATTTGATTCAAATCAACACAACACAAGTTGGTTCAATCAACAAATAGATTCGCAAAAGCCTAACAAAGCACTTCTTCACATAAACTCACCCTTTGTCTAGTAGGTTGTAAACCTAAATTTTGCAACTTATCTTCTACAAACCCTCACAATCAACAAACCATTTGCATTTTTTGACACCCTTTAAAACATACTATAACATACCTAAAAATATTCATGGGTCACTTTGTATCAACTCACTCAAAATCAAGAAACTACACTATCCTAGTAGGCCAATTAGGCCACTTTACAAAGGAAGTGCCTCAAATCCTTTCAACCAATCCCAAATAACTGCTCAGACATCCTTGATAGGTATCAAATGGACCAAATCTACAAATTTTAGGATGGAAAACCCTCATCTAGCCATGAATCTGAAAACCCTCATTTTTACCAAATTTGAGTAGGGTTTATTGAAATTTGATGTTCCCAACCTCTCACAACTCTACCACTGCCTCCAACACTTCTAAAAGTTTCCTGCTCATGCTCAAAAAACACTCACACTACTTTTTCCAACTATATTTCTCCCAACTCTTACTCAAAACCATCAACCTCATGCCAAATTTCATCAAATTACCCTAGGGACAACCTTCAAAACTTCATCAAAACCTTTATTTTGCTACAAAATCCTACCCTACCATTCTAACCCTAACATTATGAACCCATTCCACTTAGTAATAGAGAAAACAAAAGGTGGAATGGGCCTTATGCCATTAATGGATCCTTAAACCCTTAAACAGGGGTTACCCGGGAAGTTACAAAAAATGGAGCACAAAATTCTTCAAACTTGTTGTGAAATTCTAAAACCAATTGGAATAAGAAGTTAACTCATGTATTTTTTAGGTTCACCAAGTTTTGGAGCAAATTTCTTCTATACGGAACCATACAAAGCCTGTAAACTGCAATTTACCAATGAGAATACAGAAAAATAAAGGAAATCAACAAGTTTTATTGATCAAACTTCCAAATACAATCTTCCAACCCCTTTTCTCAACATCTCCAACCTTTTTAAACTTTAACCAATCCCATCAAATAGTTCAAACTACCTTTTGAGTTCAAATAACCATTGAACTTCTCAAAGATGCAATATTTTTCAATTTTGCAACTTTTGGGTTGACAACTTTTATAAATATGACAATTTGAACTTAGGGACCTCCAAAAACATGAAAAATAGACCCCAACCAATGAATAAAAACTCAAAACACACCAAAGCATGACTTAAGACCTTTCACCTTCCTAATGTTGCATTTTGTCAACTTTTTACAATCTTGCATTTTTTGTACATCTTTTTGACAACATTGCATATTTACAAAGATGAACTCCTAATACATGCTAAATGGTCAATTTAGACCTTATTGACTCAACAAAAGACCTCAAACCCCTAAGACAACCCATCAAAGAAAAAACTTGACCAATCTCAGTTGAAATGGATTGGTGCTCCTGCACCATACAACCGACCTTGAAACTTTTCCAAGTCTCTTGGAAATGAAATTTTAGGTTGTCCAAACTTGTCTACTCCACCTCCTTGATCTTCAAATGCTCTTTTCCTTTTCCTCTGGATCAAATTTTTCTGACTTGTATCACCCCTTGTATTGTCAATCTGCTTACCACCTAGTCTTTGTTTCTTTTGCACAAATTGTCCTGATAAGTGTCTCCTGACTTTTCCTTCACTTGTGACTGATCTTGTACTTGCTCTAACATCTACAAACAAACCTTTTCCAATCTAGCTTTGGATTGCTCCTTCCTTACCTCTGGTTTCACGCTTGAAATTACTCACTTGTCCTTGAATCACTTTATCTTTTCCTTGCATCTTTGTGATTAGATTCCCTGTCTCAATATTCTTTGTCTTGGTAGACCTCCATACCTCTATATTGTCAATACTTGACTGCCCCTCTACTTCTTTAGCAACTATAGGACAAAACACTGTCCCAAGCACAAATCCATCATGCTCTTTAAACTCATTTTTAGTCCTTCCAAGGAATTCATCCTTGACCTTCTCTGTCTTAGACTTGGTCACCACTATTTCACCTTCTTTGCTACCTTCCATTACTGTACCATCCTTCAAATTCATTGTCCTCACATCTCCTAACCTTGAAGTGGCTGCAAATTTCATTTTCACTTCCTTTTTATCTTCCACAAGCTTCTCAATCTCCTTCTTACCAAAGGTGATGACTTTTTTTTCCTTATTTTTCTCTTTTCCACCCTCCTACAATGGGGTCAATGTAAAAGTGATACCATCCTTTTCAATATAATATATGTTAGCTCTCCCATCATAGATTGAGTTCCTATCGAATTTCCATGGTCTTCCAAGGAGTAAATGGCAACAACTCATTGGAAAAATATCACAAAGCACCTTGTCCCTATAACCATCAATCTAAAACTCAACTAGTACTTGCTCATTAACAAAAATGGATTGATCCTCATTCACCCAAGAAGCTTTGTATGGTGTTTCAAGATGGATTCTTTCTAACTTTTAACTTATCAACCATTTCACAAGACACCAAGTTATTAGTAGATCATTAATCTATCACTACATTACACACCTTACCTTTGCATTTGCAAGTTGTCTTGAACAATTGTCTTCTTTGAGCCATCTCCTTCTCCTTGGATGCTTGAAATAAGGTTCTTCTCACCATCAAACTTTCCCCAACCTCTGGAGCAACAACATGACTATTAGAATTTGAACTTTCACATTCATCCTCTTGCACAATTTGAGCCCTCCTTTCACTTCTCCTCTCATGACCACTTCATGTAGAACCAAAAATTTCAGGGCACTTGAAGGTTGGATTTCCAAACTCATTATAGTTATAGCATCTACTTGAAAATTTGTTTGCATTCCTACCACCACCAAATATGCCTCTTGATCCCCTTGAATCCACCTTTGAAATTTGTAACTGGTTCTTGTCCTTTATGTGCATCACCTTGGATTTCATTGGATTTTCTTGTAGTAGAATATGATCCCATTCCTCTTGATGTGCTTCCTCTACCTCTTGTTGTCTTTTCTTGTCTTATTTTCACTTTTTCTTCTGCCCTTATAGTCATTTGGTATCATTCTTCAATTGTCTTTGGATTATGAAAACTTATTCCATCCTGGATGTTAAATCTTAGTCCACTAAGGTACTTGGCCACTTTTTCTACATAATCAACCATATGTCCTACCCTTATGCTCAACTTATAATACTCATTGTTGTAAGTTTTCACATCCATTTCCCTTCGCTTTAAATCTTGAAGTTTTGTTGATATTTGGATAGAATAATCATTTGGAAAAAATTTGCCTTCTAATTTGGCTACCATCCCATCCCATGAAACAATTTTAGACTTACATTTCCTTCTCCTTTAAGCTTGTTCATAATCACACCAAAATAATGCATGCCCCTTCAATGTAGTCTTTTCTATCTTCACCTTTTCCTCATCAGATACATCCTCACATTCAAAGAAGTTGTCTAAAGTTGCAATCCAATCTAACAATGCTTCATCATCTAGAGTATCATCATACATAAGAAAATCAACTTTTACCTTGTGTTTGTTTCCTTTTACTTCCTTCAGTAGCTTGGCCATTCTTTGGTCTTTAGGATCCAACTCTTCATCTACATCTTCATACTCTTCATCTTCAGTGTCACTTTCATCACCCACAATCATTGCTCTTTTTTGTCATGTTTCAACACTTTCCAACCTTGTTGCCAATCTATTTTTTAGTTCTTTCAACTTTCTGATCTCCCTCTTAGTCTTCTCTTCCATCTCTTGCATCTTTCTTTCCATATTATTCCCCTTTGGAGGCATCTTAACTTTTCAACTTCTCACCTTCAATCTGCAACTCTTCAACTTTTCCTTCAAAACATCTACTTCATGTGCTCTAATACCAATTGATGTAGAGCTAAATGGCTTTGATCCAATTCAACACAACACAAGTTGGTTCAATCAACAAATAGATTCGCAAAAGCCTAACAAAGCACTTCTTCACATAAACTCACCCTTTGTCTAGTAGGTCTGTAAACCTAAATTTTGCAACTTATCTTCTACAAACCCTCACAATCAACAAACCATTTTCATTTTTTGACACCCTTTAAAACATACTATAACATACCTAAAAATATTCATGGGTCACTTTGTATCAACTCACTCAAAATCAAGAAACTACACTATCCTAGTAGGCCAATTAGGCCACTTTACAAAGGAAGTGCCTCAAATCCTTTCAACCAATCCCAAATAACTGCTCAGACATCCTTGACAGTATCAAATGGACCAAATCTACAAATTTTAGGATGGAAAACCCTCATCTAGCCATTGAATCTGAAAACCCTCATTTTTACCAAATTTGAGTAGGGTTTATTGAAATTTGATGTTCCCAACCTCTCACTTCAAACTGCCTTTTGAGTTCAAATAACCATTGAACTTCTCAAAGATGCAATATTTTTCAATTTTGCAACTTTTGGGTTGACAACTTTTATAAATATGACAATTTGAACTTAGGGACCTCCAAAAACATGAAAAATAGACCCCAACCAATGAATAAAAACTCAAAACACACCAAAGCATGACTTAAGACCTTTCACCTTCCTAATGTTGCATTTTGTCAACTTTTTACAATCTTGCATTTTTTGTACATCTTTTTGACAACATTGCATATTTACAAAGATGAACTCCTAATACATGCTAAATGGTCAATTTAGACCTTATTGACTCAACAAAAGACCTCAAACCCCTAAGACAACCCATCAAAGAAAAAACTTGACCAATCTCAG
>VDFB02207938.1:0-13575 GCA_007258455.2 Sequoia sempervirens
CTATTGTGTCTGGTCATCCTCTATTGTCTACTACTGTAGCTCTCATGCTGCAGTTCTAGATGCTTACCTGATGGTCCTACTATAAATGATGATGAGATATCAAAGTATATAAGATTACTCAGGCTGTGCCCTTTATTCACCTTACACAAGATCAGTCATAGCTCTCCTATCTTGTAATTGTTATAGCTTCTTTTAAGTGGATAATTGTTGGTACCTTAAGAAGAATTTTATATGCCTTTTACGACATTTTTGTTATTTTGGATGGGACACTTTAAAGTTTAAACAGTTCTAAATTTTGACCCTTGACAAGGAGCATGTTTTGTACATATCTACATATGCTATTTAAAGAGAGACAGAAGCAGAAAGATATAATAACATGACATGAATAACACCCATTAAAAACATGATGACAAAAAAGAAAATGAGAAAAGAAACTTGCTTCCTTTTACTGAAACTTGACATAGACTTGTGAAAAAGAATCATTACCCATCAATTATCAAAGCAGTGTCAAACACACCATGTCCTCGATGAACCATGTGATCATCAATGGGAATTACCATAAGAGCTGGATCTGTTGTCACACCACCAAATATGCTAGAATACATGGCAGGGTAAGGCTGCTCGCCATGACTGCCTAATTTCTCTTGCAATCTGCTTATAACCTGGCATGTACCATATTCAATTTTTAGTAGTAGCTTATCTATCTACATGAGAAGGAGATAAATCAAGATAGAAAGAAACTGAGTAAAGGGTGGATTTCTTGTTCTCCATGTAACAAATCAAAAAAAAAAACACAATGGTCACATGATTAAATAAATGCCTAAAATCCACAATGTATTTGGCGTGTTTTGATAATAGATAAATGCAACTGCATAAATGTAATTTGAATAGAACATACACAAATTAATTTCTATTGCTATTGTGCATTAGAGAGAATTGGAGAAGCAAAAGCTATATGTAAGACATTTTATATAATCGTACTCATGAACATCAACCACATGAAGAGTTAGAATTGGGATGAAATAGTCAATAAAATGATGACAGAAATTTCTATAGGAGCAAATAGTTGCTATGTCATCATCCATGCCCCTTACTCTCCCATAACCAAACACATTTTGTGCAAAAATAATTGCTACAATGCCAAAGAAATATTTCCAAAGAGTTTGCCAAAACAGAAATGCCTCCATCCGTCTCAAGGGTGCTAGACATCCCCTATGACCCAGCAAGCAGAAAAAATAAAGAAATTGAAAGCAAACAAAAAAGGAAAGGGTAGAGAAGCCCACAAGACCCCCCATACCCCTTCACACAACTCTATAAAAAAACACTTAAAAACATAAAATTCCATCATTTTTCCATTTCATCATTTTGTGAGAAGACAAAGAGAGGAGAAGAGAAGAGAATGATAGCAAGAAGAAGACAAGAGAGTATCAAAACAGCATTAGTTGAGTTAAGTTCAACATCAATTGTTCATTTTCATAAATCCTTTTGAATTTTCTTTTCTTCACTTCAAAGTTTCAAACACTTAGACAATTTCTTTTGGTTCTTTTTAATGTTTGTAGATATTTTATCAAAAAAAAAAAAGCAATATGAGCAGCAGTGAGAGTTATGGTAGTGATGAGGTTGACATTCACTAAACAAGCCATTGAGGTACTAGGGGTTCTTCTAGGTGTGAATATTGTAGGTGAAGTGAGAAGTAACCCATTTTAATGCCCTTCCACTATACTAAAATCTTATGCAAAAGGTTCATTCAATCCCAAAAACCCCTTTTGCAATTTGTGAATCCTATAGACATTGGTTATGTCATGTGTGCAAAAGTATTACAAGAGCAACTACACAAGGGTTTACTATTATCTTTTGTGCATAACTGGAAATGAGGTAAGAGGTTGTGAAAATATAAATCTAGCTAACAAGGCTGAGTGTCCAGGTTGCACATAAAGGATGAAACAAGAAAAAAGGTTGTACCAATAGATTTTATGCAATCTATTGTGCCTACCATGGAAGTTGAGAGTCAAAGGGGAGAGGGTTCTACCAAAGGAAAGAGAAAGGCTACTGGTATTGCAAGGATGTTGAATGTGCAATCACGAGAAGAGGTAGATTCTATGATTGCTAAATTTTTCTTTGCTAATGCCTTCCCATTTCATGTGGCGTATTCTTATTCCAAAGAAATGTTGAAAAAAAAAATGCCATTGGCTCCTCGTATGACCTCCTACAAAACATAGAGTACTTATAACTTTTTGATAAAGAGTACTTTAAGGTAAGTTTGCTTATAGAGGACATGAGACAAACTTGACTAAGAACAAGTTGCTCAAATTATCATGGATGGGTGGATCAATATAAGACATCGGCCAATCATCAATATCATAATCACGTCTACATTTGACTCTTAATTTCTTAAGAGTTATTAATTGTTCACAAAAGCACAAGAAAGCAAGCTTCCAATTTCAAAATTTTGAAAGAGGCCATAGAGGAGATTGGGGCCTTAAATGCTGTAAAAATTTTCACTGACTCAACACACATTTGTAGACTAGTTGGTATGATGGTAGACATGCTTACAAACACATTTTTTTGACCCCATGTTGTGTTCACATGTTCAACAATGCATTAAAAGACATTGAATAAATAGATTGGGTGAAGGTAATGATGGTAGAAACTAGAGACATGTAGATGTTCATTTGCAACCATCACACCTCACTTGCTCTCTTCATAACTTTTTTGAAAAAGGAATTCCTCAAACTTGTGGTGACTAGATATGCTAGTTACTTGTTGGAGAGGATTCTTGATATTCAAGTGCCTCTAAATTAAAGATGATTAATGCTAAGGGGTGGGCAAATAGAAACCAGCACAACTAAAGGGATATTAAAGTATTATTGTAATATTTAATGGTCATCTTAGTTGTTAGTTAGTTGCTAGATTACTTTCAGTTAACTTAGTTTGCTTTAGTTAGTTTTAGCAACTTTCAGTTTTTTTTTTTTGTTCACAACTGTTTCTTTTTAGAAACATCGTCTTGTAAACTATTATTATAGGAGTATTCCTCTCCTTCTTGAATAACGAATAACGATAATCAATTACCATTTCAAGGGAAGAATGTGAAGCAGAAGATCCTCAATGCTGATTGGTGGTCCACTTTGACATAGGTTCCTAAATTATTGTACTTTGAAGGAATTTTAATAAAATCTTTGACATTTTCAAATGAAGTAGACAAAATGCACATACACACTAATAATTCAAGATTGTGTGCCTTTTCTCAATAAATTCCCAGATTTTAATCATTCAATCAATCATTTGAATGTGCAATGTCAAAAGACTGTTACCCCTTTATATTTTCCTTATCTATATAGAATCTAGATAATTAGTAATGAGTAAGAGTAACGAGGAAGAGGATGTGGGAAAGAAGAGGCATCATGCTGAAAAACACCTACAATTGCAGCCAGTTTGTCATTGTAAAACTGAAGCAGGGTCAATTCATCACCCAACTAGTGTGAAGTGGAAAGATTCACTTATCCCGATGCAAGAGTACCCAGGTCCACAGGCAATCCTGCTCACCCAAAAACAATGACTGTTCAATTTTGGTTTTGCTTTGATTTTCTGTGTATGTTTTCAGGTTCTTTTGTCTTTTGGTGGGTCAAATCTGCTATCATGTGTGGCATGGCATGTTGCTGGAACTTCCCATGTGGCATTCCTTCAAACATTTCTTACTGTTGGCAGGCATTTATCCTTTAGGTTAGGTATTTTATTCCTAAAAAGAGGTTTTGGATGTAGCATCTGCTGTTCTGACAGCTATTTATTGCAGAATGTGTTTGCCTGCAGCGACAGTTACCTTTGTTGGACAGTATTTTATTGCTGGGAATGTTCTAAATGAGATTGTGGGTGAAGCCTATTTAAGGCTGACAGTTTTTCAATCCCTTATGCTGGGCAATCACCTACCTGCAGCAAGAGTTACCTTTGCTGGGCAATTTATCTCTAACAGCACCTTCATACTAAACATTTTTACTGCTTTTCTCACAGCATCTCATTGTGGACGTGGATATTATCCCTGGCTGCAATGACAATTCTGACAGCACCTATTATGCTGGACCTGGTATCTATCACCTGCAGCACGGGCGATTATCCTCCATTTGCCTGTTCCAATCCATGGGTCAAGCCTCTAAGGCTGTTGTCAGTTCTTTTGAGGGGCGTGTGTAATTATTTCCTGCCAATTCTGACAGGCAGTTACTGTAGCAATGGTCTTCTGCCGTGCATTTTATTCCTTCACCAATCTCTGAATGCTGATGGCAGTCTCTATCATAAACATTATTTCCTTCATGCATTGTAGAATATACCTTTTATTGGCTGTCAGATGTTTATTTCATTCTGCAGGGCATTTCTTCCTATTTCTGGCTTGGATATTGTTGCTGGCAGCGGCCTTGTTCTGACAGGCAGATGCTGTTGACCAGCAGTTACTAATTTATGGACATATATCTGTTATAAAGTAAACACATATGTATATGAATCAGGAAGCAGGTAGAAGGAACAGGTATAGAAGAGGGACAGAAGGTTATATGACGAAGAAGCTAGAATGCCTTTCTTGCTAGACATCATAGGATGACGACGTCCAGGCTGAGTGTTGAGAATTTCTGAGTTAGTTGTAAAGCCCTGCTGCTGGGCTGCATGCCTGTTGCAAGTGTAATGTGAATTCTATTCTGTACTACATTTTGTAGTTTAAACCTCTGATTTGATGTACTGCCCTGTCATTAGATTGTGTGCCTGGAACAAATTGTAATGTGAGTTTTGAATCTTAATTTATAAGTGTTATTAACCCTTGCTGCTGTTGAATTGGTTTTGTGTGTGGAGCTGCTTGGGTCAGTTACCTTCCACTGGACGCCCAATCCTTGACCAAATTGCATGCTTTGTTCTATGAGCCAGTTACCAAATGACCAGTAAATAAAATCAAGATGGTAGCAAACAACCACCAATCAAAATTCAAACCAGTATCAGGACTCAAACTACTCAATTTCCTGTAAGTAATAGATAAATTGGTGTACAATTCAAACAGGAACTTCACTAATCACAGAATTATTCATGAATTTAGACTCCAAACTGGTATCAGAACTCAGCTTCTTTTTTGCTCTAGGTATTGGGAAAATCAGCCTACTCAAAACAAAAATTTCAGTAATTACTATGGGGTTGAGAACCAAATGATATAACAAATCAAGCTAATTCAACTCTAATCCTTCAACATAAGATGACTAGTCTTTGTCATACATGAAACAGAGAACTGCTTACATAATGCAATAGCTTCATTACATAGACAATAGGAGGGACTGTCCCTCTATCGATTATTCAAAACATGTGTTCTCAAAGTCAGGGTTTGGGCTTACTCACCCTCTTATCACTAGCCTGTTATAATAAGCATTTTGCAAGTCTTCCAGCTAGACTGCATAAGAAATCTGCTTTAGCCGCTCTACTGAGTCCACACC
Source organism: Sequoia sempervirens (assembly GCA_007258455.2). Classification (NCBI taxonomy): domain Eukaryota; kingdom Viridiplantae; phylum Streptophyta; class Pinopsida; order Cupressales; family Cupressaceae; genus Sequoia; species Sequoia sempervirens. The sequence continues at coordinate 5,457 of VDFB02207938.1, forward strand.
AACAATATTATATGATGAATTTTATATAGAGTCAAAAGTAGAAATAAAAGAATTGTATGCTCTGAAACTACCTTAACTAAAGTCTGCCCCACAGGTTCTCTAAACTTCATTATTTACTTGGGATTTCTCTCCAACAGATATCTGGTTTGGAGGCCCAAGAAACTCACCACAGCATGAGTAAGCCTGAGAAAGTAGCACATTCTGAAATATTAAATGCCCATAAAACAAAAGTCATTGACTCATGAGTAACCATTCTTCCCTAGCTATGTTTATCCTCCAAATTAATGATTTTCTGTTTTTCTGGCCATAGCAAATGTCTTGCATCTATAGCAGTCACATTGTGATTTTTCATCATGCCTCATGACATTTTGTATAAGTAAAATAGTAAAATTAATAATACATCCAGAATACATGGTGGAATGCATGCTTCACAGTATAGATCTTTTTTCCAAAAACTTGATAGAGTAATTGATTTTTGTCTAAAAACCATTAAGAAGAACTGCCAGCATAAAAATGATAAGTATTCTAACAGAATACTCATCTCTATCTTGAATCAATAACAAAAATCTACTCCTTGAGCATGACATAACAGCGTGCCAATGGGTTTGGCTCAAATTGAACAGCTAAATGCATTCAGCACACGAATGAAGCAAGGATCCATTCCTTTAAGTTCAATTCGGCTTCATTTTTCATAGGTCATTTTGAAATAAAACACACATAAGCCCAATGTCCAAAGTAAGCACATTCTGAGGGACACCATGGAACCCCCAAAATTATTCAAAATACAACTCATAGCTAAAATAAAGTCTCACACTTAGCAGAACATCTAATACAATCATGAGGTCTCCAATAAGGGCACCAAATCTTCGCACCATTTAGAAATGCATGATCACGGTGCTTTCATTAGAAAAATATTCTCCTAGCTTTCTAGGTGCATAAACATCCGAATGTATCTTGATCTCACTATCAGGCTATCAGCATTAGGTTTCATGAGATGATGTGCAATTGCAAACCATATACATCGTTAATAGCTCAAATTGAATCTCACCCTCCTATTAAAATTGCATATAAAACCAAACCAGTACAAGTAAAAGGTTTTGTATCTATTTCTTCAAAACAACAATCAATACATTAATGCTATCAAGTACTGAGACATTTATTTCCCATTTTTAAATAAGTCTAGGCAAACCAGGATCACATTTTAGCAGTCCTTTAAAGTCGTTTGCAATTTCTTGTCTTGTTGATTATTGCAATTTTAATTCTTCTACACAAGGATCATACTGAAAAGATTTATACAAAAAAGTCATCATAAATGGGAGCCTTGTAGAGTCTCGATATGAAGCAAAGAATTCCTTCAAACGTTGATGTGTCTCTCCTCTTCTTCAATCCATCTTTTACACAAAAGATGGAATTTCAATATCTCTGATAAACACTTATCTGTATTTATCTAAAGAATGGAACGTACATTAAGTCTTTTCACATAAGATTGTATATAAAGTCTCACTTAAATTGTGTCATCATAGCCATCACTACCCCCTGATCATAAACAGTTCAAAATTTTGAATAAGCAGAAACCAAACATGGAAAAGAATCCCTAATGGGTGAAACTATAAGTAAAAAGAATTAAATCAATGAAAAGATAACAAATTAGTAGAGGATTTTACTTATCTTGATTCTTGATTGTTATCTAAATTGCAATCATCGACTTTGTATAATTCTGTGTGGCTCAAAGCGACTCAAACACTAAGCATTGCTTAATAGGACAATTGAAATCTAGTTGCCTTGATTCTTTAGTCTTTTGTGATCTTGCCAAATGATCTTTTATGGTGTACATGTACTCACTAGAATGAGTTTTTAGAAATTGTAATCAAAATTTAGCTACTGTTATGATCAAAAGTTTCTTCAAAAAATATAAAAGTAAAAGAGAAAATTGATCTTATGAAACTTAGTCCCAAAGTTACGCGTCATATATGCAGGTTATCCAGCAAAAGAAATGCTATGTAAAGCCACTTGGCTGATGCATGGATGCTTACACCTGCAGGACACTCTCACTCTAATTTCTGCCTCTAATGGTTGTAACCTAGAAACATTTAATTTGAAAATGCATTCACGGGATGCATGGGAGAGAAAGAAGAAGAGTTAGGAGAGACAGAAGCAGAGTTAGAGAGACACCTCAGAACTTGAGAGAAGTGGAACTTTAAAATCAGCATCACCATTATTTTCCATGGTTAAATCTTGGCTTTTTAATTCACCTGCTGCCAGTAAATGCAATTTCCAGTTAGACAAAGCCAAAATTGTTTCAAATAAACAAGATTGTATGAAAAAATGAAATAAACAAACAACTGAATTGAAACCCTTCTGCTCATAAAAATATCAGAATTTGAGTATGGTGCAGCCAACCCTGTGAAGATTCAAAATTATTACTAATCTATTGGGAGTCGAAGTGCATTTCACAATGAGAAACACAAAGAAAGAACTTATGTTATTATCTTCGGATGAAACGTCTCTCAAGCACAAGAAGTTACAATACACGTTACGTATGCTATAATAGCTCGAACAACCATAAATAATATAGGAAAAGAACATTATTTTTAAAGGCCTGATACTAAAGCTAAAAGAACCACGCAAACACCTGTTAACTTGTAACCACTAGAAAATTATATATGCTCCAACTTCGGCTATGTTCAATAATACCCAAAGCATCAAAGAATTCTGATGACTTTACAAAACCCTTCTTTTAAAATTAATAAACCTCCAAAATGAGTACTGAATATTCTTCTGATGGAATAATTGAATTTGAAAATGGAGCAGCTAACCCTTTGAAGATTCATTACTGATTTTTGTCATAAAATCTTTGAAATTGAGAATGCAGCAGCTAAACTTTGGAAGATTTTTTACTCTCTATTTGGAATTAAAGGAGCATTTGGCAATGGGAAAGACGGCATTCAACAAACTATTATGTAATCATCAATAGATAATCTGATATTCCTGATCTTTCATCAGGTTTAACATTTGACCCAAAACAACAAAATAATCCTAAACTAATGGACCAGGTTAGCACAGGCCAATCAGTGTGCAGTTAAAAAACAAGCCTATTTGAAATTGGACAACTGCGTGGTTATGTGTGCTGTTAGAACAAAGCCCATTTGAAATTGAACATTTAGCTCGTTCTGTATGTTGTCAAAAGTAAACCCATTTACAAAAGTGTACCGGGTGGGTACGGTCCAATCTTACAGAGCTTAGAATTTGAGAAGAAGATACCAAAATACTTGCCTGTAAAATTGAGAAATGCCTGAGTGCCTTCCTCTTTTGCTTTGTTGCTGTAATGAGTGAAATGTAATGGGGACCAGGAACCCTTCTAATGCTAAATTAGAATGCAATGCGATGATCAAAATTGCCCCAAAACAACAACAAAGGAATCTTTCTAGCTTTAGCTAACCCTTCGGATTTTCCGTCGCCGCTCAACGAGCATGTTTTATGATTAGAATAATGATGATAAAAAACAGGGATTGTTTTGTCCTGCTCTATAGGTAGGAATTCCCTTTCTTGAGAGATCAGAAAAACTGTAGGAGTCTAAATATGTGCCGAAGTTTATGGGCTACTGATCCTTTGTTTTAGCCAGACTCTCTTTCGGCATTCTTGTTTTTGATTTGAGCGTTTTGTGGAGTATACTGTTTGAATGCAACTTACATGTGTATATATATATATATATATATATATATATATATATATATATATATATTTATCCGAGATGCTTAAAATTTGGTTAAAATTTTGAAGATTCCTCGATCCAGATCTTAAAAAAGGAACAAACACTCAAAAGGACAATCAATCGGCTATCTTACGTGGTGTTCTTGTTTTGTTCAAATCATTCATGTTTCAGATCAGAAAAATAACAACATATTTTGTTCTTTTCGTTTTTCTTTTAATAAAAAATCGGTGGTCTACGTGGTTGTAATCGTGAAATGTGCAGTGATGCAAATTGCCGTTAAAGTTTTCGACCCTTTCGTATTATATGACTTAAAACAATTATACATTGATAAATGTTGTTTAATATGTATTTGATGTTATTAAGTCGAGAGGCTTTTCTTACAATGATATTTATCCATGTACATAAAAATCTTTACATTAATTTTCGGTTCTATTTATCTTTGTATATCTTCACATTTGTTTTTTCAAATTAATATTAGCATTTTCTTATTTTGTGTCAATTTTACAATGTACATAATCAATCTTATAGCATGTAGAATTGACTCAAACATTTAAAAATTCAAAATTCAAATTTGTGATTAAGAGAGCATTTGGATAAGTTGTGTAAATTTATTTTGCATCAAACATTTCATATCACACTTAATTAATGTAACATCCGAGTGAAAACAAAATTTACACAATTAATTTCAAAAGTTATTTTACTCATCTTTATGGAATGTAGAAACAATCACGAATACTATTCAAATATGCGTCCACTCTTGCCTATTCAGTTAATTCTTATGAATTGACTTGGTACATTTTTATGCAATGACTTATTACTTTTCGTATTTAAAGGCATTAAATTTGCATTGCTTCACATATGCTATTCTCATTCGCAATTACAAGGGAATCATTTTAGAAATCTTTTGATTTAGAGCACTAAAAGGTGTAAGCATGCAAATAAAATCAAATAATAGAATTAAAAGAAAAGAAAATTTAAAAACTCATTATTCTAATTTAATACACAAACCTCCAATAGAGCATTATGTGGATATGCTTTTTATGTGTGTTGCTCATATAGACAACATTTACCTACTCAAACTAGGATCATGATGATTTGAAGTGAAGAGTTTGATCTCAATTTACAGGATTTTACATATATGGATGGATGGCTAGGATTCAACATCAAATTGAGAGCTTATCCCATGAAAAATGGAGTAGATGAGAATTGGTGGTGGCTATTACTAGTCAATTAGTTGATTTATTGATTTAATAGATTTCTTAGTGGATAGACTTCTCTAAGTGGACTTGTGAGTCCATATTTAGTCGAAAACTTGTCTCACGCTTGCAAACAAGTCACATGTGCCTGCAAACAAGTCTCACATCTCGGCTTTCAAACATTAGTTGGATAAATATGAGTGAGTTGTAGGAAGATTTTTCCATTATTGTATAGCAGCTCCCATCACCGAAATTAAAGATAAATATCAGTGACCTATAGCTACTTTTCAAAAGATTTTCCTATCCATGCATGTGTTGCTACCACCACCCTTGATCGCCGCCCAACGTATCCATAAATATGATTGAGCCAAGTCAATCCACATATGATATTTTCTCATGAGGGTTTTTCAAGTCCAAGTTTACATTAATGTAAGTTTTTTGTTCTTCTCTTTTGTGCTCTACTTTGCATGCTTTATCAAAATTTTGTTGAAAGTCCACAAATCCTCGACAAACCTGTCTAACATCATCAAACAGATTTCTAGTCATTGGTAAACATTTTTAAATCCAATGCCAAGTTTTCCTTTATGGGGTAGTTGTTGCAATTTCATTGTCATCTTCCTCTTATTTGACTTGTAATTTACAAGATTTCCTCGAAACAACATAGTGCAGTAACATAACATTTCTTCTCCTACTTAATCTTTGCAAAACCCAATTTCTCTTTCAATCTCTTCTTGCCCCAATTAAGACATGGTGCTCTGACAATCTTTTTTTTTTTGGTGTTTAGAGGATGAAAAGTGCATCTCCCTCATGAAATTTTCCCACTTATCTTAAAGTGAAGTCGCGCGCTCTTTCTAAAAAAAATATTATTCATAAATTGAACCTTCCCACCTCTAGAGAGGTTAAATACTATGATTTGCAAGTGCCCAAATGTCCCACAAGAGCTATGAAGGTCTTCTTCAAATTCTTTTCTAAAAAATGCCTTGAAATTGGCCTCCAACTTGTCCCTGCGTAGGTGTGTTGTCATTGCTTCTCTTTCTTTTCACTCTCTATCATCACAATCATTTTGTGAAGCACAAGAGAGAATGGTGGAAGTGCTAAGTGAAGTTTTTGAGTACCTCGATACTACTAATGGAGACAGAAAAATGATATGGGTGGACCTCCACAATGCTTTAAACTCTATAGATGAGGAGGTGGGAAAGAATGAATTGCGAGAGATAATAAAATAGTTGGATTTCAAGGTAGACAAGTGTATTAATGCGGGACTCCAATGTATGATGTGTCACCTCAATATGGAAAATTATCACTCTTAACCACTATATTTTCATTATCTCTTGAGTTGACTTGAAAATGAAGATGGAGTGGTGAGATTTAGAAAATTCAATCATGTGATGACATGCATTGTTCACTAATTACCTACTAATTATATACTTCTCAAATTCCAATTTTACTTCTCCAAGATAAAACTGTCATGAAGGGCTATGTGTATGCTTTTCTTCCATCATTAAAATTGGTCATGGGCTTTGTATATGCATTTATTTCTTTTTCATTAAATAGGGAAGGAGAAGCTCTTTCTTGTGTGTTTTAGTTGGAAAGGCAAACTTCATGTAAGTGGAACTGGTTTCTCACTTAGCTGCATAGATATCAAATGAGATGACTTTTTCACTAAATCCATTATATGTATTTCAATTCTAATCCTTCCATGGTTTCCATTCTAGATTGTGATCGCATTTTTTAAAGAAAGGTTTATTATGAGTTTTGTTTTTGTGAAATTGGATTATTGTGGGGATTTCAAATTTAAAAATGTTTGTTTAATTTTTTTAATGAAGTTTATAATGGTAGAAATTGCATATAGGTTTTTTTAAATATTTTGGATCTATTTTTATTTTTCATTTTTTATAATGGTTGAAATATCTTTATAGGTTTTTTTTTTTTTTAAATGAGAAATAGTGTCTACATCTAATTATATGAGAGAATATTTTTTTGTACAAATCAAAATTTATATATATAACCAAAACGTGTATAGCTTTATATTGTTATATAACTAACTAATTATGTGATATTAAATACATTTAAATTTTACCTTTTATTTTCAATTGGCATATCCCTTCAACTGCTTATAAGTGTAAGTGCCAACTTTTTATTTTTCTCAAATAATTAACTATTTTGATTTTTATTTGTTAATTATTTTTTATTTTTGAAGATTTGTTAACTATTTTGATCAATTAGTTAATTGGTTGAATTATTTTGTTGTATTTATCATGATTTATTGAATTAATTATAGATATTTGTGATAAAAATAAATAAATTAAATTAATTAGCTAATAAAAATTATCTAATCAATTTAATTTTAATAAAATAGACTAAGGATTATTTTATGGATTAATTAATGTGAAATGAGTTATTTTAATGAATCAATGTTATTAGGCATTGAGATGGAGGCGATGGTATGAAATTAGCATTAGTGAGATTCCAATGTCTAAATTTTGCCCCTTTGAATGGCGTTGTGACCACAAGAAGTAATGTCATTTCAAAAAAGGTAGATATAGGTACTTCACAATCGAAGATGCCCCAAGTGTCAAAGATTAGGGACAAATTGACAATATTATTAATCTAGGAATGATATATATATACTAAAACTAATGTAAGGATTGATTGAGGTTGGATTTGAAGGATATTTTGATGCTTGGAGAGACATTTAATTTAGAATTGTATGGATTATGGATTGAATGAATTATAGGATGCCCCCTTAAGAGGACAAATAATTTTGAAGAACATGGGTGTGCTCTCAAAATGGATAAAACTAAAATTAGTAAAAAAAGGCACACACAAGCAAGAAACCATACATAAAAGATAGATACAAAATAAACAAGAATTTTCCCCTAATCAAGCTAAAGGTTAATAATTGATTGATTTGATGATGATAATATTGATGTGGAAATGATATCTCCTGAGAATAATATGAGGATTGGGAATGATATATCCTAATGACGATGATTGGTTTCTTTAAGAAGATTTAGATTTTAGCAATATCAAAGAGAAGGCTATGAAAATGGAGCCAAGAAATATTAGAGAAAATGACAATATCAATTTACTACGAAATTGCAGGTCGAAAGGATATACTTGCATTAGGAATTGAAGTGAATATATAGGATAAATGAGAAAGCCAAATTCATAGTTTTGGACGGAAAGGTTTGTTCAAATTTCTAAACAA
>VDFB02207939.1:0-16423 GCA_007258455.2 Sequoia sempervirens
CTCTGTCTCCTTCAAGGGATTCAACTTATGATGAACCCCATCCTTTTTCAAAGAATAGGTGTTGGCATGTCAATCATGTATTGCTTGCCAATCAAACTACCATGGTTTGCCTAAAAAAATATGACAAACATCCATAGGCATAATATCACACAATACCTCATCATGGAAATTTCCAATCTTGAACTTTATCAGACATTATTCATTTACCAAGGCTTTATGGTCCTTCTACAACCAAGCAATTCAGTATGGGTTTAGATGCCTACTTCTCTCCAACCGCAACTTATTAACCATTTCTTCTGAAACAAGGTTATTAGTATTACCTCTATCAATAATAACATTGCAAACTTTACCTTCACACTTACATTTGGTGCAAAAAAAATTCTTCCTTTGAGTTGGCTCATTCTCCTCATTCAACAAGGCTCTTCTAGTAACAAGAACCTCTCATATTTCTACATCCTTAGAATGTGAAGACTCAACATCTTCATCAACATGTGCAACTCGTGCATTACCCTCAGGTCTTCTATTTGTCCTTCCTTGATGTTGCGGGGTTGCTCCTTGGGCTCTATGTCCTTCTCCACACTGGAAACAAGTTCCACAAAGCTTCCCTTCATGGTCCTTGTCAAAATATTCCCCTTCCTCTTTGGTCTCCCACTATTCTGATCACAAAAGGATGGTAGGTGTTTATCTCCTTTCTGGTTCTAGCGCTACTAAGAGCCTGCGCAGGCTGATCTTCATTTCAACTCCATGCTTGACTATCCACCATTCTTTCCCCCACAACCCCCACCTCATTGTTTGTTCTCAAACCTCTTGTATAGTAATTCTTCAACCTTTAGAGAAAATTGATAAGCATCCTCAAATGGTGGTCATTCTTACCAGTTTCAATTCTTCCTGTATGCTTGGCTTCAACTTGTTAATATAACGAGTAACTTTCTCTTTATTCACCTCAGAATGTCCTGTCTGAATCATGACCTTGTAAAATTCCTCTATGTATTCTTTCATCGTCCTTGTCCCTTGCCTCAAGCTCTACATGTTCTTGAGCAGCTCCAATTCGTAATTGACTGGAATAAATTGTTCTTCAATTTTGACACCATTCTATCCCATCTAGAAATTTTATCTTTCCCTTATCTTCCTCTTTCTAACTGGACCTCTTTCCACCATATACAGGTGTGACCTTTCAATTTTATCTTTGCAAACCTCATACGTAAAGGATCTTCAATCTCCTCAAACTCAAAATTCCTCCATGTCATTGATCCAATCAATCAATTCCTCAGGATTCATATTTCCACTAAAAGTTGAAACCTCCATTTTAGGTCTCTTCCCAATGCTTGAGATCGCTCACAACAATATTCTTTCTCTAAGATCCATTGGATCCTGCTCTTCCTCTTCCATTTCCTCTTTTGTTTTATCTTCATTGTCATCTTTGTCTTATTACACATCTCTTCTTCGAGCCTCTTGTCGAAAGGTTTCTAATTTCCTTCTACGGGCTCTAATTTCATCTCTAGGTGGACCTCCTCCACCTTGACCTCCACCTCTGCCATATTGGGCACGTCTTGGGGGCATCTTGAATTCAACGCACACTCACAGGTCCTACTACAACTGCCTCATGTTTGACACTATGTTACAGGCTCAGGAACTCCTGCTTTGATACCACTTGATGAGGGCCACACCGCCCAAAACCCACATAAATCATAACAACAAATAACAACACAGAGGATGTGAGACAGAGAAATGATTCACTTTCAATTGTTTTCAGAAAATGAAGTTACAAATTCAAAGCTTACATGCTACAGCCTCATGGGCTTGATTTATTACAACAAAATCAACTCTAAGAAGAAAATCTACTATTCGGAGCCACCATCTGCACTATCAGGACCACCTTCTACAACCCCCACTTAACCCGTTTTATTTTCCCCAATAACTGCCCTAGAATGTTCTAGAAGTACAAATTTCCCCTTTTTGTTTTGGTACCAAAAGTCTCACTGAATGATTTCTGGCCTGAAAGAAATTTTATGAAATTTACTTTTTAGAGGACCAACTTCATGGGGCCATAGCTTTTGATCTGTGCATCTGATTTGCTATTATTGCATATCATTGGAAAGCTCTCGATGAGCTCTACAACAAGCAATCCCATCATAGTTCAGTTCGACCACCTATTGAGCTGTTTTGGGGCCTCTAGAGTTTTATATCTGAATTTGAAGCTATATTGGAGAAATTTCCTAGGACAAAAACTTTAATTTCTCCCAAATCATGCAGGGTATTGAAGTGATTCTTTCATGACCAAATTTTTTTTTCAGCTCTACTCCTTGGGGAAATTTTCATGTCCATACGAGCCTATTTTGGATGACTTACTAAAAATAGTAAGTGCCCATTTTTCACTTTTTTTGACGCCTGACAGTCTTATACCCCTTAAGTTCGATAATGGGACTCAAAATAGCTAAAGGAAATAAAGAAAAACAATTTTTTTGGGTGATGCAAGATTGCTCTACATCGCTGGATCCTCCTACATCAGTTGGAGCATGTGTAGACCAAGGAGCAAGTAGCAAACATTTTCACAAAACTACTTCATAAGGAGAATTTCGAGTTTCTCTAGCAGAAGTTGGGAATTGTTTCTCCCTCCTGTTGAATGAAGAGAAAGTCTAGGTTGGGGGGGAGCTTGGACTCCCTGCCACAAAACACTTGGTGGTCTTGTGGAATGTTTTCAGAAGCAGTGCGGTATGGACTAAGGGGGAGTCTATTTAGGAAATAGGATTCCATATTAAGCATAGAAGTTATTCTAAAGGAGCTTCAGAGAATGCTTTGCATTCCTCCACATTTGCAGATTTGGCCTTCTGATTTCGAGGATGAGTTCAAATTTTCTATTTGTATTGTTGACCTTTTCCATTAATGTCAAAGGGGGAGAAATGAAACTCAAAATACTATTTATTCAAAGGGGAGAAAGTGGAACTCAATCTAGACACATTAGATTTATCTTAGTGTGTGATCAACATTTTGTTTTTCTCCATCAATGACAAAGGAGGAAATTGTTAAATAAAGGTTTTCATTGATGCCAAAGAATATATATGATTAGAGGTGACACTATCTTTTCAAGAGTTGTTCTATCATACCTTTCTGTGTTGGTAATTATACTAGATCATACCATTTTGAGTTTAAGAAATATATGCTACTAGCTATATTGGAGTGTCTATGTTACAAAACTATGTTGTATATCAGGAGTTATGTGTATTCTTGCAATATCATGCATTCATCACTATGATAAAAATAATCGGAAAGGTTGTACCAATTTTTTTTTAGTTTAGTCTTTCAGGGTAGAGAGATTTCTTTGGCAATATAATTATGGTCAACATTTCCTTTAGAGGGTGAGTTTAGTTATGCGATTTGAGAGGAGAGTATGTATACAAATGTTCTATTATATTCCTGAGTTTCTAGAGGATATGTCCAACATACAAAAAGATTGAAGTGATAGAAGGTTATATATGCCTATTTGTCAACTAGTTGGTGTTTAAAACATGTGCAATAATGACTAGTAGTGTGTGGAATTCAAATCTAGTGTGTGGGGTCAAGATAGGATTTGGTTAAGGTTCCTGTGGTAGCACATGACCTCATCTTCTTCTATTTTTATAATCTTATTATTTATGTCATTCATTTTCTAGTATATAGTAATGGCTTATTTCCATTTAATTTATTTAGCTTTCTCGAATATCTTGAAATTATTTTTGTTAACACTTTAGATTAATTATAACTTCATCTACTCTAAATAGTAGTATATTAGTTCTTAAAATCAAACAAGGCTAGTTAATTTGAGTGTAGAACCTATTGAGATCACTCATCAAAGGATTCTAGTATTTATTTTGATACTTGTTAAATTTTAATCTCTAACATTCCTAGTAGATATTTATGGAATATGTAATGCTACCTTAGAAATATAATACCAAGAACTTTTTATATAATTTTTGAACTTCATTATGAAAATTAATTTAAACTAACAATATAAAGCATATACATCTTCTGTATCACCACAATCCTTTTTATAGTTTAATTCAATATAAATTTTCTTATGTTTGAAGGAAACACTAATTCCGTAGCACTAAATATCTAAATTTGATAGCTTGAAGCATATATCTTAATTAACAAGGTCAATGATAGTGAGAATATTTCCATAACAACACTTCTAGTGACAACTAGTCAATCCAAAATGTGACGAGGATAAATAATAAATATTTATCTAAGAAGTCTCTACAAGGACTTATAGGAGGAATTTTATCCTCTAGAAAATGTAATATTGAAAGAATTAATTATTGGAAAAAACACCAATGAATATAATCAGTACTCTATACATTTCCATTCGAACCTTCCTAAACCATACAAAGTGATAAAATACATTAATATACTATCACTTTCTAGCAACTCTACAATATATTTCCTAACCTCAAACACCTTGCGATAAGCATTTTATAATATATAAGTTTGAGGCCAAGCTAAAGCTCAAGAAAATTATCTAACTATATAAGGAAAAAATAATGTAGGATACTAATCACAAGCTCTTTATATAGAGGTAGCATCAATTTGTTGAAGAGAATCTATGTTACTCAAAACTTCCTATAAAGAGCCCTAGGGTGTTCCCAACTTCTTCAATATACCTAGATAAGGCTAAGAAGACACAATAAAGTGATATATGGTTCCACCAAAATCACCCAAACACGCATAATGATGTTGAATTATATGCACAATAATACATATTCATGTTAGCAATATTATTTTTTAAATTCAAAGGATATTAGTTTAGAGGTGTAATGAATCAAAACCACTATGATGATCACATACTCTTCATAGGAATGCAATTGTCTCTTCAACATGAAATTTTAGGTCAATACACAACTTATCCATATCATTATTGATAGTGGTAATACAAAAAATTATATGCATGATGAAATCATGAATGCAATTCTATCCACCACTATACATCAAAATCCCTACTCTCTATGATGATTGTAGTATGAGGACATTTAGGTATCCTAGCAAAGTATTTTCATGTATGTACTCAATCCTATGAAGGATACCATCTTTTGTTGCATCACACCTCTATATATTTGTGAAATACTAGTTGGAAGACCATACATAAATGATCGATATGGAATCTACCATTTAAAACCATAACAATAAAAGATACACATTGGAAAATACTACTTTAACCTCCACAACCCTTATTGTAGGAGAATATAGATTTGATTTGTTAAATAGTGACATAATATCATTTCCTATATGTAGAATATTTTTATTCTCAAGTAAACCTATAAGTATATGTATCCAAGAAATATCATAAGAACTAGTAGGATTTATGGACCTTCCAAACCTATTGCAACAAAAAAATATTGACACTTAGGTATTGTAGTAGTATAGAGATTTTTTTCAAGAACAAAAGGGTTTTCCAACATATTATGTAACATAACACTAAACATATTTAGTTCTTGGATTCCCTGTTCAAAATAGTTCTTTTTGCTACAAGTGTCGTTGGAAGAATGATGAAGCTCAATATGAAATTGATCTACTTGATCGAGGTAAGGTTCAACCTAGCTCTTCACCATGTAGCAACCCATGATTATTGTAGCTTAAATTAATGACACCTAAAACCAAGAAATTAATGGTCATGTGCTCAACATCATCATAATGAAGTAAGTATTCTACCTCACATCATTGATTTTCTAGTCTATGTTTTAGGTAGACAATACTTCCTTGAGATTGACCACAAATCAATATATCAAGTTATAATTAAAATTATATATATTTTAAAGATAAATTAAAAGCTTCATGAAGGACTAAATGAATGTATGGTCATTCCCTTCAAACTAACCAATTATTAGACGTTTTAATTTATACATCCCAACTATGGCTAACACCTTTATATTCTAAATGTTATTTTTCATCCTACTCTCACCAAAAGAAATATTGTAGAGTTTAGAACCCATGTCACAATTTTTGTGTTATTAAGCCATGAAGTGCAATATTAGACTCATAATAACATGTGCACAATGGATAATTTGGTATAACTTCTATGTATTTTTCTTCCTTCAACATCTAGTATAACGATTGTACAATCATGGAATTTTATAGACACTTTACTCCAACACAAATGACTCAATTTTTCATGTGTAATTTTCAATGATTATAAGTCTAAGAAGAGTGAAATATGCACACATTCTAGTTAATTGGATTGTAACTATGCACACACAATTAACTAATAAATAACAATTCTTAATCTCTAGATAAAATTATAATGGTGTAACATGTTCAAGCTATGCATGTATGGTGCTAACATCCTCCTAGAAAAAAATAATGTTTGGTTCTCTAAACATAAGGAAGAAAATGAACGAAAAATATTCAAGGTGCTCATCAAGCTAGTGCAATTATAAAAGAAACCTTTGGCACAATTTTTAATATCTAGGGTTTAAAATATTTTACCATCAAGCATGCATGGAAACAAGTTATGGAACAAAATTGATGGCAATTCCAACAAGATCTTTTATTGGGGCTAATCATAATAATAATAATAATAATAATAATAATAATAATGCGTAAAATATGAAATCAATGATGTGTTTCCCCTACTCACTAGTGAGGTTTAATAAATATACTAACTATTTAATAATATTTTAAAATATAATTTATGCTATAATTCTAGTAGTATGATCTCTTATCAATGCAACTTATACCTAGTGGGTCAAGTAATCAACAATCATGATAATGTAGTGTGATCTAAAAAATGTATTATAGACTAGATAGGTCTCAAAAATCCATCACCTTCTTTCCAAATTGTTCTTATGTTAGAACTATATTTAGTTGTAGCTCATCTTATTTTTTTATCTTACCAATGCACTAGTAAATGTTGCAATCATGCACAATCATGAGCAATCTTCCACCATGTTATCAACTAAATATTATCTTGGAGAATCTATTATGCGATGGTTTCGCTCTATAGTTATCATTATCTTGACCTTTGTGACATTCCTTGTGTACAATTATATGTCCATGTTTGGAAACATATCAATACAACACTTTATTACGGCCCATTTTCTAAATTTTCCCATTGATTAGTTGGTTTATTGATAAGAGGTAATCTATCTTCAATATTTTGTGGAGAAAATATGTAATCTCTCTCCATCTTACTTTATTGGATATGACTCCTTTTGTAGAATATAAATCATATTTTTCTTTTAGATCAACTATTTACATAATAGAACTTAGTATTAAATATATCTTAGAAACTATGATAGATGTTAGTTTATTTCCTTGTTAAATGTTAAATCAAGAAAATTACATAGTGTTGGTAAGAGAATTGACACCTAACTCGCCCAATGAAAAGTGACAATGATGCTCCAGTTTAGGGGGTGCAATGATAAACTCCTTGTGAGAGATCTCCCAACCCTTAGAATAAGGGATTTATGCATTATAAAGACACTGGGGGAGAGTTATCATGCACCGCTTCCCATTGTTTACGATTTTCATCGCAACCACAAATTTATATAGTGGTTTGGAAGAGCTTCGCTTATGCTCGTTACCGCTTGGGTTGTTCCCTTGGGGTGTGTACTTTTCCCCACCAAGGCAGGCCCTCTAAAGGTAAACAAAAGTGAGTAGGTGCATCCGTAGTTTGATCAATCTTTGTTAGCATGAACAAAGAGAGAACACATGCAATGTCCTTTCTCACACTAGCAAGTTTTGTTCAATTTTAAGAGCCCAAATTTGAAATGTGGAGGCAATCTTTTAGACTACCTAATATCAAAAAAATACTTTTTATTCTCAAGATCGTTGTGAAGTGCGAGAGAAGTGCATACACATTTCAATAGTATTAGTTTGTAAAAAAGATTACAAAACAAGATAAGCACATGTTCATTTTAGACCTCAAAAGCAATAGTGAGTTCTTTTTAAAGCACCAAACTTGAGTGTGAAATTGATTGTTCAATTTTTAAAACCCAAAATCAAATCTAATGAGTTGCTAATGTTCTTTTTAACCCTTTGAGAAAAGGAAAGATTTTGTATGTTCTTTTTAAAACCCAAAAAGAAGTGAGTTGTCCTAAAACAAAAAAACAATAGTAGGAATGAAAGCCCTAGGCTATTATAATAAGCATTGAAAAATGCTCTTTTCAAATTCAATGTCCACTTTTCCAACTTAAAATTTGCCTTTTATTTGATTCCCATGTGAGAGCAACCATCGTTGATGCCAACCTGCAAACACCGTTAGTAGTTTAAGATATGTCTTTGACAACACATACAATATCTACAAAATAGAAAGATATAGACCAGTCCCCCTGAATTTTAAATTTCTGCAAATAAAGGTGTATGTGCTAAAACAAAGAGCATATGCGCTAAAACATAGAGCATATGTGCTAAAACAAAGAGCATATTAGCAAAAAAAAGAGCATATGCTCTAAAATATCTTGTATATGTGCTAAAACAGGAGGTAAATGCATTGGTCTGGGCTGTGGATGTGCTATAACAGGGCTTTGATGCACCAAAAGTCACCACCAATGCACTGAAATAGACAGTGGATGCACTACATTAGAATTCATGAACATACTTGTTGATGAAACTTGCAAGAAAAAAATATTAAAAATGGGGCTAGGCCCTCCTTCTAGCACCAAATTTAGAATGCTTTTCCTACACCTACTAAAAAATGAACAAACAATCAAACATTAGTCCATAAACAAGTGTAAACAAGCATTCCCCATGAAATTCATTCAAACACAACAACATGAAAACAATGTAAAATACCAAGTAAACTACTAATGAAATCCTATTCTAATGCTCAAACCAACATCCCATGGGGGTATTGGTGCTTCTTTGATGTGGAAAGAAGCCCTTTCCCAATTCCTTGATAAGCTTGATGATAAATGTGTGATTCTTGATGCAAAATGTCAATAACCTAGCTATGGATGATGAAATCTATGCTAACTTGGATGAAAATATGGATGAAATCATGGATTCTTTGAACTCAAATGACTATAATATCTTTGCATGAAGTTGTGTATGATTGTGGATCCCAAATCATAAAAAGGCCTCTATTTATAATGAAGAAGAGTTGAAGATTGAAGAATAGGATGAATGTGGGTTAAAGAAGGGACCAATGGAATTGTGCCACTTGTCAACATGCTAATGAAGGGAGGTGGAGCACATTTTGAACAATGTGCATGTTA
Source organism: Sequoia sempervirens (assembly GCA_007258455.2). Classification (NCBI taxonomy): domain Eukaryota; kingdom Viridiplantae; phylum Streptophyta; class Pinopsida; order Cupressales; family Cupressaceae; genus Sequoia; species Sequoia sempervirens. The sequence goes on from VDFB02207939.1 coordinate 9,186, forward strand.
AAGGCATGTAGGTGAAATTTGAATTTGAAGAGGTGACTTGTGCAAGAGGGATGTAAGAGGAATTAATGCCAAGTTGGCTCAAGGAGAGGACATGTAAGAGTTTTAATGCCAAGTTGGAGGACAAAGTCCTTTGGGAGGGAGAATTCAAATAGTGGAATATTCCAAGAATATGCTATATTTCAATGAAAATAGGATAATTAGTAAATCAAATAAATTGATTTATATGTGCAACTTGCAAAAGCTAGAGGAATGGAGGATTAGTGTTAGGAGCTAATTAATCTAGGATTAATTAACTTAGAGGAGATTGTTGATTGTGACATTTAATTTAAATGTCTTGAATTTATTTAAATCAAATGAGAGGATATTGGAAGATTAGTATTTTAATTAAATAAATTTGATTTATTCAATTAAATGAAGAACATTAGGATTTAATTAAATAAAGTTGATTTATTTATTTAAAGGAAGAATAAAGTTGATTTAATTAAATAAAGTTGATTTAATTAAATAAAAAGTTGATTTAATTAAATAAATTGATTTAATTAAATAAAGTTATTTAATTAAATAAAGTTGATTTAATTAAATAAAATTGATTTATTTAATCAATGGAAGAATAAAGATGATTTATTTAATCAAAGAAAGAACATTAGAATATAATTTAAAATAAAATTATTTATTTAATTAAAGGAGGAACATTAGGATTTAATTAAATAAAGTTGATTTATTTAATTAAAGGAAGAATTTGATGAATTAATTAAATAAAGATTATTCAATTAATTGGTTAGTAAAGAAATGATCAAGGAAGAATCGGTGTTAGTCAATAAGGATCGAGTGCATGATATCAATTAGAATATTTCAAGTGTCTACCACAACACTAAGCGTAACCAATACTCATTTAGATTATGCTTCAAACCAACAACTTATAAAAACATCATGAATGACCTTTTGCTCCTCCTTTTTTGTTAGAATATCAACACTTCCTTTTCCCATAACATTCACTTGATTATTGTTCCCAAGAGTGACATGTAAAGTAATTGATTTATCCAAGCTAGAAAATAACTCTAGATTTCTAGACATGTGATTGCTACAACCAGAATCTAAATACCAAATATCATTTGGACTCTCTTGAACTATATTGCATTTTGTAGACATGGAAAATGTACCAACATGCTTGATCAGAATTACTAACTGTTATTCACAGATCTTCCTTGAGTCCCAGCCCTTTTAAAGGGGGTAAAAACCCACAATAGTGGGTTACAATTTTTCGAATGAAGAAAAATTAGAAATGCCCATCAAAAAATTTAAAATGGTTTATCCCTTCTAATGAAGGGGGTTCGAATGAACCACCCCCCTTCTAATGAACCCCCCTTCAAATGAACCCCCCACCTCCCCCTCTTCTAATGAACCCCCTCTTGCACCATATAGGGGGGGTTCGAATGAACCCCCTTTTTTCACCTTCCCCTCCATCATTTCAAAATTTATGCATTTTTTTGACTGTCGAAGCTTGGGAAGGAGGTGCAAATGAATTCAACTTGATAAACCAAGCTAGATGATTGTAGTGATTGAAATGTGCTTTCCAACGACTATAAATTTAATATATTTTGTTTTTATTTTTTATTTTATTTTTTAGTTTTATTGTACATAGGTTTTTCACTGAACATCAAGTTCAGTGAAAAATCATTGTGGAAAACTAGTAAATTTGAGGAAAAGAATTTGAAAAATATATACGAACTAGGTATTGATGTCCTCGTTCCAAAAAAAAAAGAAAAATTGAATTTCAATAAATACCAAAAAAGTTATGCGAGTCGAAGTGCACCTATGTCTAAATTATAAATGTTTTGACTTCAAAACTTAATTAAAAGAAAAATATTCAACAAAATGCTATGGAACAAAATGAAAGAACTAGATACTTGTGTTACCAACCTAAATTCAAAATAATTAGAATTTTATCCTTTATAGAAAAAAAGTTATCTGAGCTAAAGGGTACACCACTTTTTAAAATGTTGTTTTACTATTAAAACTTGTGGTCGAAGGGACACAAAAAAAATTTAATTTCATTTTTATAAAAAATACATTTAAAATCTACAGAAAAATCTCACAAATCACTAGTTTACATCATTTTCAAATTTCTAATGGTTTACTTCTGTAAGTGTCAGTGAAGTTTTCTCTAAAAATGTTGATTTCCAATGTCAAGTTTGGCCAAAAGTGTAACCCATTATTGTGGGATGACCATCAAAATTCCCTTATTTGATTAAATTCATCATTTTTCCTCTTTTAATTAAATAAATTATTTTATCTAATTAAGTCTTTCTCCCTTGTTAATTAAATCAACCAATATGATCTAATTAACCCTAGTTCCCTATTTAATTAATTAACTCATTTTATTTGATTAAATCTCTAAAGTCCACCTATTAAATTAAATAAATTAAAACCTTATTTAGTTTAATCTAACTTCATTCCCTTTAATTAAATAAATCAAAAATCTTTATTTAATTAATCTTTATATCACATTCTTCTCATATTTGATTTAAATTAACCCATAAATGTAAGTCAAATTTGTCACATCATCTAATCTTTCATTAAATTAATTAACCCTTGATTAATTTAATCCTAATCAATAATGTCCATCCTCTAGCTTTTTCCACTTGCACATGAAAATAGATTTTTTAAATTCATTTATTAAATCTCTATTTTCTCTCAACATGTATAATGGAGGAATATTCTCTCAAATTTGAATTCAAATCCAAGTGGACTTTGTCCTTCCAACAAGGAATTTACTTCACCTAACAAGTCCTTTTTCCTCAAGACAAGTGGCATTTAAGGCATTTCTTTTCCCTCTTACATGTCATTTCACCATTTTCAAATATCACTTAATTACATTTATGGGCACATTCATCAAAATGTGCACATACTTCATCCATTCACATCTTGACAAGTGGCACCTTGCCATTGGTTCAATTTTAGTCCCACATTGTTCCATTTTGGGCATTTCTCCATAAGAGTCTCTTTCCTCATTTTATCATCCACAATCTTCATGCAAAGTTACTCTCTTCACATTGAGGAGCTAATTTTGTCCACTTCGCATAGCATTGCATCTTCATCATTAGCTTATAAAGGATTGGGAAAGGAATTCTTTCCACATCAAAAAGCACCAATCCACTATGGGATAGGTTTGAACATGCTTAGTCTCTTTGTTATTTTATCACTTTGTTTGTATTATTTAGCACGATTCAATATCTCATAGGGATGCTTAATTTTTGTATTTAATTTGACATTATTACTAATGTTCACCAAAAGTTGAAGCATTTGTAGATTTAGCATCTACACACATTCAACTTGATGATTTTGTTGAAATTGCTTCAACAATCTTTGTACATGCAATAAACATATAATTTTTATAGAACTTTCTTTGGGATTTTGATTTTTGTCTTCCTTGATCATGTTATTTCTTTTTAGCGTTCGAAGAGTAGTGACCATATCTCTTACGGTAATGAAATTGAACATGTGACTTGTCTTGTCTTTGACTAGTTGAATGATTATGAGAGTGATCATTGTTATGTCCTCTTCCACCTTGGTTTGCAGGATTGATACTATGTCCTCTAAATGTGTTTCCTCCTCTACCCCTAGGAGTGAATCTACCTTTACCTCTTCCATGGATTATTGAACCCTAAGATGATAATGTATTTTCTATGGAAGTGTGTGATCTATTCAACCTATGTTCATGGTTTATCAAAGAGGCATGCAACTCATCCATTGTCATCTGAGTTAAATCTTTAGTTTCCTCTATAGAAACAACTAAAATATCAAACTTAGTAGGAAAAAATCTTAGCAATTTTTCAACTATTCTTGTCTCTTCTATCGTTTCCCCATGTGATTTTATTTGATTCACAATCCCAACAACATGTGTAAGAAATGATTCCACAGAATTTGAATTTTTCATATTTATGTTCTCAAAATCTCTTCTAAGCAACTGGAGTTTTGCAGTTTTAGCTTTGTCCTTACCTTGATAAGCTATTTTCAGTGTATCCCATGCCTCCATTGCTTGCTTTGCTACTGCTACTCTTGGGAGTATGCTTTCATGCATTGCTTGATGAATTTAGAAAATGGATTTTCCATCCTTCTTCCTTTGCTCTTTCAAAACATCTTTTTTTGCCTGTGTGAGTGCATTATATGCTGCTTGGTCTGCTGGTTCCACATAACCATTCTCGAGTATCTCCCAAACATCTTGAGACCAAAACAAGGATTTCATGGTTAAAGACCAATACTCATAATTTTTTCCTATGAAAATAGGGGTTTGTAGACTAGACAAAGATGCACCAGATGTGGAAGCCATTAATGGCTATCAAAAGAAAATGAGCAGACCCAGGAAAATGGAGAGACAAAGGGTTTAAACTAAAGCTTTAATACTAGATGTGTGAAACGGGTAGAGGATTAGAGCAGCAAAAATAGAGCAAACTGAAAAATGCATACAACAGTACAAAAAAAGACAAATAAAAATCCATATGAATGCTTCCCACAACACACACAAAATACACAATAGAAAGTAGACAATATCAGATTCATATATGTATTAAAACTAGATAGCTACAATAGAGCTTCGTTTCCCTATCTGCTTTCTTCTTCTTACTTCTTCTTACTGACATATGACAACATTCAGTATTAAAAACTAAAATAGTTACGGTGGAGAAAGAAGAATAAAATAATATTATTCTTGCAACCCATAAAGCATGTAAGACTTGATGAGGAGTTAACATCATATCATTTCAAATCTGTTGAAATATTTCTCCTTAAATTGTATTTAATGCTGATACGAAGGTTGACCTGGTGAGAACAAACAAGATAAGGTAGTTGAGATTATATTTCTAACAAATTAGATCCAATGAAGATGCTTGTGGGTCTCAATTGGGTGTGTTGTACACCTATAATGACACCTCAAAGACATTCAATGTCCAATTAAAAGTTGTCGAAACCTTTCTCTTTGCTTCAACTAGGGTAGGATACAACCCTTGTCAAGGAGATAAAACAACAATATACCATATCAAAGATTACAATGTAAAATATATTGAGAAAACAATGCAACACCCTCTCTATTATTAATTATGATATATTTATACATATAAAATGCATTAATCCCATGTATCAATTATCACTCAGGAACAAAAAAAACATATTGGAAACAAATATCCTACAAAATTAACAAACAATAACAAATTAACACAAATTAACAATAGAGGTAGATAATGATGCAAAATGTCAATAGGGAGAATGTGTAAGTTATTGATCCATGTGACATGTATGAATGGTCCATATTTTATATACAAAGGTTCATGTCCATGTACATTTTTAGAGATGTGCATGATTTTTTGAGACTTGACCAAGGTTACGAATGTGCAAGTGGGGGATTAGTGGGTTAATTGGTTTTTACTCCATTTAATGAAAAATAGATGGAAAAAGAGGATTCAATAAATAAGTAAATTTAATTGTTGGAATTAAGATGAAGGACTTAAGTAAAAAAATATTTATTTTTATTTACTTAAGGTGGATTATAGACGAAGGATGATTAATGATTAAATGTCAAGAAATAAGTTTGGTGAATAGTGATGAATAGTGATTTTATTAATAAAATAATATTTAATTAATATAAGGATGAAAATTAAATAATTAATTGGATAAATAGGAATTTATTTAATTAATTTAAATAAATAGTTAGGTGTTAGCTGAAATGATGATATGTCAATTTTAAGTATCTACAATATCTATAAGAAGCTTTCGATGACATCATGATTTAACTTCTTATTGGGAACTTTCATTTTTCTAAGCTTTCAATGCAAAAGAGTAAGTAATTATAGCTTTCATTTATATATATTTCATGAAATATGGTTGTAAACATAATTTCTACATGCTCAATAAGATAATTGAAAATTTGTTTAATTGATTGAGATAGTTATGAAATTATAATTATGATTTTTAAAGATTATATGTAACAACCCTCAAGTCATACCCTATTTTTTTCACACATTTTTTACACTTTTAACATTTATTGAGTTTCAAGGGTTCCTTTTGTGGACACCTAAAAAGTAACCCTTCTACTTTTTTTGTCTTGTTTGGGTCCTCCTTGTGATTTTGGCTTAATTGTGTTTTGATTTAATGTTGTAATGTGGATAATGCATTCACATTAGGTCTTGGGACCTATGAACTAAAAGGATTCAAGTGGTACCTTACTTAAGTGTTGTAACACACTTTCACATTTTTCTAGGGTCTTATTAATATATTTCACCTAAATAACCTCTTTTTAGCATTTACCAAGCCCTATTTCAAAGTGTAACAAATTTTCACACTTTTCTAGGCTTGTCATTAATAATTGGACCTTTCTTATGCTTTAATTGGCCCCATTTTACACTTACTAGCCTTACTTAATTGTATTTTTGGAAATAATCCTGATAAACATCATTTAAAATATCTAAATTCTTGAAACCCACTTAAAATGCCTTAAGTGGGACCCATTCACCATTAGGGGAAAATGAGTCTCCTTTGGCACAAAACTCAAAATTATTTCAAATTTATGGCGGGTTTTTATTTTCTAAGATCTAAGGTCAGCCTGTGATGTATTTTCAGGAACTAGGGTATAATTGTGTATAAATATAAGGTTTTTCTACTCATTTCTCCCTCCCTAATCTCTCATTCAATCCAAAAAGCAATCAAGTGATCTAGCATTCAAGTATTTTGTTTACAAGAGCATTCAAACACTTTGGAGCCATTACTTGCAAGTCCGCATAATTCTACTTCAAGGGTTTGGTGAGTTGTAGAATTGATTTTTTATAATTCATCATTCTCTTTCCATATTTCATTTCATTTTCAAGGATTTAATTACCAATCTGAGGTTTGACCAAGGAAAACCCCTATTCACTAACCCTCAACAATTTTTTCCCTCTCTTTGCATGTGATTTATAGGTCTATGTTTGAACCGTTGATTTTTGGTTCCTAAATGCTTCTCTAGCTCTTCTAGGGTTTTTCACCTAAAAGGAGAGAGATAGGTCCCAAAAATGCTAAGGGTTCATTCAAATAATGTTATGTGTGATGTTATCTACACTAAATGAAGTAAACTAAATGCAATTGAGTGATCTAAATGAATGAACTTGAATTCAAAACTAATATTTAAGCTATGTTTGAAAACATGCTATCATATGCAAAAAATGAGCTAAATGAAGAAATAATTTAGAACAAAAAGAAACATGATGAAA
>VDFB02207940.1:0-27850 GCA_007258455.2 Sequoia sempervirens
CTCTCTGATACCACTTGATGAGGGCACAGCCTGAGACTTAGAAAATAACCCACAAATAAGAGAATAATTTTATTATTAGGAAAATGGAGCTTCTTACATGCAGAGGATCTCAAATCCCCAAGTTTTACAACACATGCAAGTTACAGAAAACTACAAAATCACCCTTTCGCAATATGCGAGCTTGTCCCCAAAAGTTACCCAAAAATTAGAAGCAGCCCATAAATGAGGCTCGTCTTTAGTTTGGAGCCAAAACAACATTCAAACTTGAGTTTAGGTGGTTTGGCACCGAAAAATTACAAATTGAAGTTCAAATTTTAAAAGAACATTTGCAATTGTATCTTCTAGAAAGTATGCCAACTTCCTAGGGCCATAACTTTTGATCGGGACTCTGATTCGCAAACTGTTTGAACCATTGGAAAGGTCTCGAAGTCAATGCTTGCCAAAATCTGCTATGCTGATTTCGGAAAGTTTTGGGGCCGTTCCGGGAACTCTAAGTGCCTCAAATCTCACTCAGAAGATTTTGAGGTGCAAATCTGGGAAACTAAAACTACAATATCTTTCAACCCAGGAATAGAAAATAAAAAACCGTAAATTGGGAATTTCATTACGATGAAAAGGGTATCCAAAAATTTAAAACATCTAAAAACTGAGAAACTTGAAATTTAACTATTTTTGGGTGATGCAAGATTGCCCTTACACCACTAGATGCTCCTGCATCATTTTGATTATCATGGCATTCCATCACCATGAGACCTCATTTCTTTGAGGCATTTTTTCAAAGATTTCTTTGCCTTGTCTATGCTAACACATTTTTCATACATGTCTATCAAAGCATTTTATCAAATAGTTCATTGCCTTGTTGCTATGGCTAAAAGCCTAAAATAAGTGCTTTTGAACAAGCTATGGATGCTTGGAAAATATCTATCAAAGCATAATAGTAAGCAAGAGCATAGACAAGGTAATGAACTATTTGAAAAAAATGCCTCAAAGAAATGTGGTCTCATGATGATGATGAATGCCATGACAAGCAAATTGCTATGGATTGTCATGGCATTCCATCACCATGAGACCACATTTCTTTGACGCATTTTTTCAAACAGTTCACTACCTTTTCTATGCTACCACATTTTTCATACATGTTTACCAAAGCATTTTATCAAACTGTTCACTCCCTTGCTGCTATGGCTAAAATCCTAAAACAGGTGCTTCCAAACAAGCTATGGATGCTTGGAAAAAATCTACAAAATCATAATAATAAGTAATAGCATCGACAAGGCAGTGAACTATTTGAAAAAATGTCTCAAAGAAATATGGTCTCAATGGTGATGGAATACCATGACAATCTGTAGCAATTTGCTTGTCATGCCATTCCATCATCATGAGACCACATTTCTTTGAGGCATTTTTTCAAACAGTTCACTGCCTTGTCTATGCTACCACATTTTTCATACATGTATGTACCAAAGCATTTTATCAAACAATTCACTGTCTTCTTGCTATGGCTAAAATCCTAAAACAAGTACTTTCGAACAAGTTATGGATGCTTGGAAAAAATCTATCAAAGCATAATAGTGAGCAACAAGCTATGGTCTCATGGTTTATTTTCACGCGAAAAATCAGCGTTATTTTATTCACATTTTTTTGTAGGTTATAAATGCTTTTTTTTTGGCAATTTTTCTGTTTAAAATGGAAAAAAATCGTTGACCAAAAGGTCAAAGAGTTTTTCAAAAAATCAAGGAAAAAATCATCCAACCTGCAAATTTTTTGCAGATTTATGCTTCTATGGCCCACATTGCCAAATTGTCACACCCATAAATGAGTTTGAGACTCCATAATCTTTCCCTGTTCCTAAATAAAAATTAGCACTATCGGCCTAACAATGCCTCATCGATGAAAACCCCATCATAGCCTCGTTGATGGCCCGATGAAAGCAGTTAATAACCTAGTATCAGTGTAACAATACCCTATTAGGCTGACTCCTAAGGCGTCCCCCCTGATAGATCGATAGAGTCAACAAAAGCAAGCACATTGTTGTAACACATGAACAACGGTGGAACGAATGTTTGCATTCCCCCAATGGCCCAATATAACCATGGATTATCAGGAATTAATATATATCAGGGGAATCAGTCTTGTTTACCTTTTTTTGTGGGCCAAAGTCGGTGTATTAAGGGATTGGCACCCCCTTATGGTTTAAAAACCTGCACTTCTAAGACCTAACAGATCATTCATTGATCTCATAGTTATTTTATCATAAAACTCATAGTCACAACATTTAGGACAGTCACAACGGATTTCAATGAAACAAAAGGAAAAATTTCATAGATTCATTGTTCTATATATGATCGTAATACTTTTCCTAGAGGTCACAAGAGTAATTTTACAAAGGCATGTTGTGGAAAACATTTATGAAATTTGTAGACATCTTTAGAATACAATATAAAGATGATATAGTTGAGAATCAAAATATTGAGGGATGGCCTCTTACCTGATCTGAACCTATGGAATTATGGTCATTCCATGTAGAAACTATAGGCTTAACAAAGGTAGCCAACTATGAAACTTTCTTAGTGAGACAGTTTAAGCAACTCATTATATGTTGGTACTCTTCATTTGAGTTGGCATGATTTGGAGAGGCTCTTACTGGGCGTTCAATAGATGGTTGTGAAATATTTGTTGACGAACTAGATTTCCGCTTGATACTAGTATTAGATTTAGTACAATCTAGTGCTGCCATATAATTGACAACATCCTCTACACTTGCTTCTCTATTATTGTTTTCCACCTAAAATACAATGTCAATTTCAACATATAGTCAGTTCAATAAAAAATTGAAATAAATAACAATGTAAAATGAACCAAAAATACATACACTTACTCCACATTTGTCCATTTTGGCCTGCAACCCACCTCAGCCAAATGTATATTCAGTCCTCACATTATCTCTTGCTCTCTTGCCTCTGTTACTCTTTGTCAAATATTCTTCGGAATGCATACTTTCTTTCAATGCCTCCCATGTTTGGGAGATAGAGTAGAGTCTAACGTATCTTTTCCTTTCATGATTGTTTTTCTGCAATTGTATCTAAAAATATTCATCAGAAGTCTCATCTTGTGCTTGTAATATTTTCTATAGATTTTTCCACCAACAATGTCAAAGGCATTTTCCTTTTTTTGTATAACATATTCCACATTTCGTGGATATTGCTCTGTAAAATTTGATTTGCAGATATCCAAATGGGCCTTGCATCTTACGCCCAACTCGGAGGCCCACCTTGCAACATTTTTCCCAATGGGTTCACCATCTCTTGATACCGCAACCAAGAATGGATTCTTCCCTTCTAATATTCTTTCTTTTGCATTCCTCTCTATAGATCTTTATAAATCTTGACTCAATCTTTGTCTTTTAACATAAGCAAGCACATCTTCTATTTCACCACTATAAATATTTCTGGTTGATCCACTAATTCCATCAAAAGTTGTAGATGTGACAGGTGCACTCTCAGGCACATCAGATGCAAGCGGACTCTCTTCATGACTTTGATTAACTGGAACTTAATTCTCCTTGGTCACATCACGTGTGGCATGAGTAGGTAGATTAGTACTAGTCTCCATAGATTTCTCTTCATCACAACTATTTTTTTCACAAACTACATTTGTTGAATCAAAAAAGCGTTGGCTTCTACAAGCTGGAAACACTGTATCTTTACTTTCTTTTTGTTTTTTCTCTGCATTTTCTTTTCATTCTTTTTCTTGCCTATAAAACAAAAAAATATATCATATCATGTCTTATATACATAAAGCTCTTGCCTATAAAATTTCATTAAGCAGTATTAAACAAATAATATACTACTTAGTGGATTTACAACTTGCATGTTTGTCAAACCAAGATGTGATAAATATTCATTATTCTTGGCCACACGTTCTTCATGAAAGAGCTCATAATCTGTCACTGGAATTTCAGCATTGTGATCACTATCATCTAATTTGCACCTTAAATTCTTTTTCTTCATTTCCTCATGTCCAAAAAAACAATAATGTATAAATTAGAAACTTGATACAGAGATAATTAACCGTAACAGAAATTGCATAAATACAAGTTTATGAGGTCTCAGTTTTAATGAACAGTCATTAAAACATGTACGAAGTCTAAAGCACTACAAACAACAATAGTCATTAGATGTTGTGGTTATTTCAATCAATGGATATTAAATAATGGTGCCCTACATAAATGCCAGTTGCATAAAAAACTTAGCAATGTATTTGAATCAATCCATCAAATCTTTAGCAATAATGTTTTCATTCATGGTTCAATAAAAAAATCTATATTACCAAATTTTAACTGGACATGAACTTGTAGCATGGCAACCATTTTGTACAACTAAACCAATGCTTTGCTTAGGTGATAGCATCATCACTAAGAAATGTCTATGGTATATTTGGTGATTCTTACTTTTGTTGTTCTGTTACGTAATAATTTATTCATAACATCCAAATACATTCATGAAGGGGTAGATTTCATGAAAAAAAATAGATATGTTGGAGTGGATAGTGAGTTACAAGAAAGGAACGCCATTATTTGAGGACTAAGTAGTCAAAAAATAGTGAACTTCAAGATATATGCAAAATAGTGAAGAACATTTGATCAAAGCAAAAAAATCAATGACCTTACAGTATATAAAGATACATATGAGACAGTGATTTCTAGTGAATAAAGTCAGAAGCACAAATGTCGATAATAGTGATATCACTATTAAAAAGAATGTGAAGACAACAAAGGATGTGAGAAGCATGTAATGCCAAAATAGTGGGGATATAATGAGGAGATGCTTCGATTGCAATGGGGAATCATTGTATTGATGCCTTGAGCATTGACAAAAAATAGTGATCAATCATCAAGGATTGTATACTGCTGCTATAAATAGTGAAGGAATAGAGAAAAAAAGACCATATCAGTGAGGAAACGAGTGCCACATTGGGTGAAAGATCCAAGAAATGAAGAAAACAATGATAAATACTTTCATGGCAGTGAGTAGTCAATGCCAAAGCAGTTCACAAGGCAATGGTATACAATAATATTACAAAATAGGGCTAAATATAATGCCATATGTAGGGAAGACAATGCTATTTTAGTAAAAGAGTGTAAAAGAAAACATAGAAACAATGTTTAACAATGCTTCAATGATGGATTTTATAAAGGATGCTAGAACAATGACAGTGATAAAGAACATATATAAAAGCAGTAAATAGTCCAGAGGAGCTGTCAAGAAAAGATCATTGTCAAAGTAAAGCAATGATGGTATACATATTCATATTGCATTCATATTGCATACAACATTTATATATGAAAACATATTCATATTGCATTCATATATGAAAACATATTCATATTGCATCCTCATTTTTATATGAACACATATTCGTATTGCATTCATATAGCAACTTTGTTCAACATTAAATCTTTGAAACAGGTATTAGTCTGAAGGTTTGTGTCCTTAAAACATTAAATAGTCTTAAAACAACATAAAAGTCTTACATAAAAGGTCATAAAATGGGGCTCATCAATAATCATCTGCATTTCTAGCAAGATCATAATCTTGATCACTTGTGAATGTATCTACTTGATTTTCTTACTCATCCTCATTTGTGACATGCAATACATTCTCTCTACCAATTTCTTCATTGGTAATCAAAATCTCTTCTTCAAACAGTCCCTCATTGTCTTCATCCACTTCTTCGAATGTTTCTTGTAAATTAACATATTGCCCATCAGGCATTACATCAACAACTTCCATGAATTTTTCATCTTGAATGAGACTCTATTTGAATGACATATGACCAACCTCAGCTTCTTACATCATCAATTAGAAATGATTGATTAATTTGAAGAGGGGAAACATACGGCTCATCTGTCTTTGATAAAAATTGTCGTGTATTTGCACGTACAAATCTATACTCATCAAATTGTATTATGGATGGTTGGATCCACTTACATTTTAATAATATAGGACTATTTTCACCAAAATCCACTTGAATAATTTCTTGGATGAATCCAACATAAAATTTCTTCTCAATTTCATGAAGAAATTCAGCACTAACAACACAATCACAATTTATCTTTCCTTTGTCTTTTTCTTCCACTCTTAAATGACTACCATAGGTCCACATTCCACTAAAACGCATAGCCCATGAATGTGGAGGTTGTAAAATCTCACTTTCCTCTGTTGTTACATCTTGACCTTCTTCTTTTGCATCATTGATTACATTAGCAATCCATTCTTCAAATTTTGGAAAAGAATCACCTCCAATTAAATCATGACGTCCGACTTTTGAGGTCGATGTTGCATCCAAGTTTGATTCTCTTCTCCATATTTTCTACATAGAATAATGATGTACAAATAGTAAGATTAATAATATAAATGTGTAAATGCAATTGAGTAAATAAATTATTGTGTAATTTTTTTTACCTGTGCCACTTATCGAATGAAGATGTGTTTTGAAGAATAAAGGCATACATTGCACTTCTTTCTTGATATAATAGTTTGAAGCGACATCCATTTCCTTCTAATACTTCACCTGCAACTCTCTCATCCTCATCATCATCCCATACACATCGATTGACATTTTTAAAATCCTTCATATATTTTGTGCAAAATCCCATGGCCTCTTGCATTGAATATCCCTCAGACATGTTGCCTTCTGGTTTTTCCCTAGTAAGGACAATTTTTTTCAAAACCTTCATATATCATTCTATAGGATACATCCATCTCATTCTTACTGGGCCACAATGCTCTAGTTCATATTCTAGATGTATCAAAAGATGCATAGAAATGTTAAAGATTGTTGGTGGAAATTCTTGTTCCAATAAACAAAGGACTTCAACAACCTCCTCCCTCAAACTATCAAAGTTCGAAGGATCTAATACATGTAAACTAATTTTCTTTAATATTAGGCCCAACCTTATAATCGCCAATCTTGGCCCCTTTTCCAAACTTGATATATTTACCACAATAGGTAAAATATTCTCTATTACGACATGATAGTCATCGGTCTTGAGGCCTCTTAAGCTATTAATGTTAGTTTGGCCTCTGATGTTGCTACTTACATATCCAGTGGGAAAGCGAGTCTGAGATATCAATTGTAAGAATTGTGCATGTTGTTCCTTTGTCCAGACATAAGGAGCACTAGGTTTTCTATATTTTTCAACCCAAATATTTTGACAAATCTTTATTTCTCGAAAGTCTTCACGTGATGAAATGGTATCAAGAGCACCAAAAATAGTTTCTATAATAGCATAAGCTATGTTTTTCTCAGTATGCATAAAGTCAACGGTATGTCTAATGGCTATATCCTAAAGTATGAAATTTATACAATATGCACAACCATTTTACACCGATTTCATTACATGGATCATATCTACTACCACCAATCCCATCATTTTCAATAAATGACATTCTTTTTTGTCCATTCTTAACAATGTAATCACCTGTTATTAGCAATGGCGCTTCACGATTCTCTTCTTGACCATTGAAACGTGTTTTTTGTCGATGATATGGATGATCCATTTTAAGGTAAGCACGATATCCACAATAAATACACTTACGCAAACTTCTTGAGTGCATCACAAAATCCTTAAAGTTGCAAGTAGAACATCCATGGTATCCATGAATAGAGAGACCAAACAATGTGTCATATGCAGAAAGATCATGAATCGTAAACAATAAGGAAGCTCTTAAAGTGAATTTGATTGAATGACCATCCCTTAAAGATTGAATTGCTTCAATTCCTTTCCACAATTCCATTAGCTCATCATATAATGGCTCTAGATAAGCATCTATTGTATCTGAAGTCACACTTTTCTTTCCTGGTATAATCAATTATAACATCAAGAAAAATGGTTTAGTTGCTAACCATGGAGGAAAGTTATAATTTATTAGAAACACTAGCCAAGTTGACCATTTAGTACTTTGATTTGAGAATGGGTTCACCCCATCTAGAGCCAAACCCAACCTTATATTATGAGGATCTTGAGAAAAATTGAGCCATCTGTTATCAAATTTCATCCACATCTTAGAATTAGGCACATGTCGATGTTTTCCATCAATGCTCTTATTTTGGACATGCCAGTGCATAAGTTCAGCAATGTCTCTGCACCTATACATTCGGAGTAATCATGGGATTATCAAAAAGTGGCGAAGAACCTTTCTAGGAACCACAGTTGATTTCAACCCTTCTCTATACCCTGGTTCATGACATTTCGGACATTCACTCTCATTTGCAAGATTTTTGCGAAATAATACACAACCATTCACACATGTGTGGATATTTTTATACCCCAAGCCGAGCTTATTGATTTGATTTTTACATTGACTTCATTTTGTTGGAAATCTGGAGTCAGCTGGTAACAATGAACTTAATAATGCCAATAACTGATCTACACTCTCATTTTTCCAACCATGCACCACTTGCAAGTTAAGAATTTGAAGGACTGTTGTCAAATGACTTAACTTGCAATTAGCATACACAGGCTTTAAATTATCGTCCATTGACTTGGCCCAATCATCGTTTAGACCCTCATTCAACATTCTCTCAACTTCAAACCCTTTGTCAAACATTTTTGCCTCTTCATATATGTTTGGTGTCACTTCATCTATGTTTGTTGCCTCTTCATCTCTCACAGTCTATCATTCTATCATATCTTCATAATAATTGTAATCCCAAGGGCTTATACCACTATGCCCATATCTTATCATATGTCGATAAATCATATTTCTTTTTTTCACCTTTCCACCAAGACAATTTTTACATGGACATGGATATTTGTCAATGTCCCTCTCATTAGCTACTCTCTCATCATATGCATGATATTGATCCATAGTCAACCTTTGACGCTCATCCATCTATAATATTGTGCATTCACGTATTAATTTAGTTTTTGATTTAAAGAAAAAAAATATAAATCTAAAAACAGAGATGCCAAAACATTGTGTAGGCACCGAAATCTAGTCTAAGCCTACGACTTCAATATTCTTCCTAATTCGTATTTCCATGGTGATGATTAAATAATCTCAATTATTTAATTATTCTCTAAAGTCTTCATTTCTTTATTAATTAAATAAATCTAATTATTTAATTAATTTACTTTAACTTTAATTCTTCTATTAATTAAATAATCTTAATTATTTAATTAATTCTCATTTTCTTTATTATATCTGATTAATTAAATAAACTCTTTTTATTTAATTATGTTACTAATTAACCTTATCCTTCTTGTCAAATTAAATAAATTCTTATTTAATTTACCCTTTATCATATGTCAACTATAATTAAATAAATTCTTTATTTATTTAATTATTCATTTAATCCCTTCATCACTTAATTAAATAAAGCTTATTTATTTAATTATTCTTCAAATATCAAATCTTGAATTAAATGAATTATTTAATTCATAAAAATCTATTTTAACACATTCCTCTATATTTAGATAATTGTGTAAGTTATCTAAGTATTCACTTTGACTTTTCTCGAGATCTATTTAAATCGGTCAGTTAACTCTTGATTTAATGTCTGAGTTGCTTTCTCGAGTAATCTCTTCATCATATCATTTAGTCATCTAGTTCTAACTCATTTGCGTGTACATGCATATTAATTAAATATCTTTATTTAATTAATTAAATCTTGTGCATGCGTTCAAACAGAGTGTTACTTTAATCCTATCTTTATCTTTGTCATGCAAAGACTATTCTTCTATTTTTGAATACCAAACTCGAAGATTAAATCATTTATTTAATCTTTATTTCTATTTCTAGTTTTTATCACTCATGTCACTACTAACAGTTATCATAATGCATGTCTAATCTTTTGATTTCAACCATCTGTCAATCTTTCGATCCTGACCTGTCATTTGAATGATCAATTTCCTATAAATTGATATATCTTTCATCATTTCCGCCTCTCCTAAAATCTTATGACTTTTGGAAGCATATATATTATTTGAATCTTTGATGTTTTTTTAAATCACTATCACAAGCTATACTTGCACAAGAGAAATCTGAGGGAAATTATACTACAATGAAAAAATGGAGAAGGTCAATCAAGGTTATACATGGAATTACATAGTTATTGGGTGAGATTGTTCAGTTTATTTATGTTTTAGCTTTCCTTTGTTCTCTATTGTTTAGCTTAGATTGCATTAGAGCTTAGATCGCATTGAGTGTGTGTTGTTTAACCTTTCACTGTATTTTCTAGATGTTACACATTGTTGAAAGTAGTCACTTTTAGTACAGACCATAATAGAAAGATGATGATATAATGAGTCATTGTTCTGAGATCTATCTTACATTCATTTGAAGTTGTTTCATGGAATATTAAGAAAGTTATGCTCATTTTGGTGAAAACAGTCAAGTTTTGATTTACATAGGGCAACAAGCAATAAAAATTGCATATCTTTTATTTTAACCACTAGAAATTGGTAAAACTTTGCATGAAGGTCTGTTTTAAGGTTTTGAATGATTTCCCATTGGTTTCATTGAATTTTGAGAAGATTTAGATTTTTCCTCGGTACTCTACATCAAATACTTTAAATATATTAAAATATAACCACCCAAGACCTTTTACAATGCTTTTACATAAATTTTACATTCAAAGATTCATTTTTTGAAATTTAGCCTTTTGAAGGCATTTGTGAGCAAGGTGCTCCTGCACCAGAATGGAATATGCTTATGTTTCCTATCAGCTTACTTTTGGAAATGAGGGTTTCTAATTACCTCTAAATTCGCTGTAGAGGGCCTCACTAACTTCAAATTTGTTGCAACAAACTCTGAATTCCTTGCTCGCCTTTTCAAAAGTCTTCAGGTCCTATCCAAACAAGCTTTATCGCCCATGCAAGTGCTTCAATGCCTATCCATGAGAATAACAAATGTCAACAACAATCCAATTTCATTCCCATGCCAACAATTATACATTTTACAAGTTGTATGACTTATAAATATAGACAAGTTATGTAAACCACTAGATAAATAGCATTTAAAGGTTTGTCATCTCTGACTTATAATTTGTTTTTGAATTCAGCTAATACAATTTTTTTTTTGGTTTAGGGTTTAGGGTTTTTTTGAGTTCAGCTAATATAGTTGTATCTTATAAGTTGTTTTTGAGTTCAGCCAATACAGTTGTATCTTCATTATTGAAGAACTAGCATTCGTCTTGTCATAATTCTTTGGCAGAACTGTAGTAACAAGGGGTTATTGTAAAGAATATTATAAATTAAAGGATTAACATTGATCTGGTCAAGCTAGGTAATGAACACCATATGTATGTGGTATTTTTCTTCTTGGAGACAACAATCTTTATTCAGTTATCCATTACTGATTCTTATTCTCTCTTATTTTTTTCTATGATCTATGCATGTTATTTTTCATTGTGCTAGTTGTTAGAACTGAAAATTTTCACATTTTTCACTAGCCTCCACCCACCAATCCTCCACATTCAACAGAAATTCATCACATTTTAATTTTATGATCAACACAAATTGTTGAAATTTGTGTGAGAAGATCCATTTTGTAGCCCACATTGCCAAATTGTCACACCCATAAATAAGTTTGAGACTCCATAATATTTCCTCGTTCCTAAGTAAAAATTAGCACTATCGGCCTAACAATGCATCATCAACGAAACCCCCATCATAGCCTCACTGATGGCCCAATGAAAATAGTTCATAACCTAGTATCAGTGTAACAACACCCTATCGGGCTAACTCCTAAGGCATTCCCACCGATAGACCGATAGAGTCAACAAAAGTAAGCACATTGTTGTAACACATGAACATCGGTGGAACAAATGTCTACATTCCCCTGATGGCTTGATATGATCATAAATTATCAAGAATTATTATATATCAGGGGAATTAATGTGTATCGGGGTAATATATTTTGGTGTCCCACCGATAGACCAAAGGAAAATTGTTCATCGGTGGAGAGGGTGGCTATCGGTGGAATAAGGATTGTAGTCTCGCTGATATAGCGATGATGATTGATTGCTAACTGATGTGACATCTCAAGGCATCATCGAGATATTTAAAAATAAATGCTTCCCTCTTATGACAAGACTGAAATGTGTGGTGTATTTATGAGCTAGAGTTGAAGTGAATTATATCACAAGTTGATCACATAATTGTTGCATAGTCTGGAAGATTTCGCTGAGGAAAAAAGTAGAAAGGAAAAGCTTGGAGTTCTCATGTAGCAGAAACCAGTGGAGGTGAGACCCAAGTACACCAATCTCGGCTAAGAAGTTGTATTTTCAAAAGATTAAGAATTCGAACAATGGAGGAAAATGCAGAAAAACCCAAAGCTAAGAAACAATAAACTGAGAAGAGACTCTTGAATCAAGACCTGATAGATTAATGCCCTGGGTTGGAGCCAAGACCCAGGAGGAGTGCTCAAATGAATCCTTCAATGGATAGATTATTAGATAAACATAAATTCTTGGGGGATATTTGGACACCATGACGTGGGTATGAGCTTTTCATGTATCATTACAGGAAACAATTTAGGTTTCAACCAGTCTGCAACCCGTGGAGGTTGAACTTGGGAAGAATTGTGGTGCCCAATGTGTTCGTAAATGTAGAATTAATTAAAGCTCTGGCTAGCAGATATGACCCCAAGAGGAGAATTATCCAAGCACATAATGGGGCTAACATGCTTGTTATTCTGAGGATTTAATTTCTAGTGTGTTTCAGTTGGAGTGTCCTATGAACTTTCCATTCACAATTAGAGATCTCTTGACAGAGTATCACCATATGGATACCAGCTACAAATGATGGAAACTACCCTTGCATAGGCCTAAGAATGAAGGAGGCCAACTTAGGAGGTTTTCGAGTAATGAAAACCCTCCTTTTCATGAGGACTTGTTTGAAGAATATTTTAGATACACTTATTATTCAACTCGTTAGGTCTTGGGGGTAGAGGTTCCACCCCTCATGTCTATTGCCCCAATGGTGTTAGCTACAAACATACAAATCAATGATTCCAAGTCATTCAATTATGCTAGATACTTGGCCAATGACCTAAACCAGGGGCTTGAAAAGACTAAAAACAACAATGAATATATTCATTTCAAACATTATTCTTTGTTCATGGATTTTCTCATTCACAAGCCCAACATGTTAGAAGGGTCTGGTCTCAAGAATTAAGAATAAAAGATACAGATGAAAATGGGAACCTCAAACCTCTACAGATGTGGACTTCACTGTGGGATAGTCGATTTGGTAGATCTCATTATCTTTATTTTGAGGAGTTTTTGGTGAAACCATTAATGGAGTTGTTGGGATATCTGTGTGATTATAACTTATTCCTAGAAGTGCAAAATTTTCTAAGACCAAAGGAAAATGACCCAAGGAATAAGGTGAATCATAACTGGGGAGACTAGTATGCTTTTCCTAACTGCACAGTGATTAGGGTTTATAGGTTTGAAGGAACTCCACACTTGTTGCCATGAGTAGTTCCTGATACAATTGCCTACTTAGAAATTTTGAGGAAATTGACAAAATCTTATGCCAAAAACCTCAAAGGACACAAAAAAAAATTGATCATGCCCAGTACCTTATGTTTTGGAGACTTTACAGTGGTTGCAAATGAGGGATATGAGGAAATTAATGCTCAATTAGCACAGTATAACCTCCCTCTAGGTAACAAAAGGAAAAATTTTGATGTAGAAGGCTTTATTCACAGAGCAAAGTTATCACCGGGGTTATCAAGATATGAGCATGTGTTCTCAAATGAAGATGTAATCAGAAACCATGATGAAGCCTCTACCACTAAAAGAATGACTGCATATAATAGGGTTACTCTTGAAGAGGAATGGAAAAGAAGAAATGTCCCATCTTATTCGAAGGCATTTGGTGAAATACAAGATCCTCTAGCAAGGATTGAGAAACTCATTGCTCATATGGATGAAGTGGTAAAGAATGTGCCTTCATTTTTCTTTGATGCCCCTCATGTAACCTATTCAGGAGTGCAAGCTAAAGATATAGATCCCTTAGATTATATCCCTTCAGAGCCAACTCCTGATGTGATTTTTTCTGTACATACTGACATGAGTGAAGAATAGGAGAGTGATGAGGAAAGTGATGAGGAGGAAGAGAAAGTACAACAAATAAGTGCTCTTGTAATTGTACAGTATAATCCTCCTCAAGACCACAATGTTGTAATATTTGAAGCATCATATGAATTATCAGATGATGTTAGGTTCAAGGCTGGATAGGAGTTCATTTCTGATGGAGATTTTGTTAAGTCTCCTGAGTTTAAATTATTTGTTTACAAATATAAAGGCAAGAAAATGAGATAAAAGATGCAGGATGTCACTCTTGAATGAGAAGTTGTTTTGGAAGAATTGGAAAAAGAAATAGACAAAGAGATGGAGTCCATCACTCCTAAGAGAGGGAGAGAGTTACTTCAAGAAGCTGGATTATTGCTTTTTCCTGGATGGGATATAAGCTCTGCAATTGTGTTTGATAGTTTCAGAAAGAGAGGAGATAAAACAATGAATTTAACAGAGGAAGCAAGTGACAAGATGTAGTCATGATCTAGATACAATCTAGATGAGGCCACCTTGCTTATTTGGTCACTATATCCCCATGACAAAAGACCAGTTGTGATTAATAATCCTAACCAAATGTTTGGACATCTCTTGGTTCAAAGAGTAGGGGATACCAACCCCATGGAGACAGCAGAGTTGAATGTCAATGTGCCAAAGTTCACCAAGGCACAGATTGATAATTTGGTTAAAGAAAATGACAAGTTGAAGAAGGAATTAGCACATCAAAGAGAAAGATCATCTTCCTCTTCCACACCAAAATTGTATTCCCCATGGCTTGAGAAAGATAAGAAAGTATTGGATGCAATGGCTGATACAACTTATTGGAAGAATTTCCACCTAAAATCTCAGCAAAAATGTAAAGAATTGGAGAAGGAAGTAAAAACCATCAAGTATAATACTGCATCCGAAATGATCAAGGGAAGATTCAATAAGATGATGAAATGTGTAGATGAATATTGAAGGCAATTACACAATGGATATCATAATAGGCTTATGGAGGATCTCGAATCCTTCAATTTGACTATGAAACTCTATGATGATATGGGAAATCTTTGAGAATATGATGATTGGAAGGAAGCATTTAATGTGCTTCTGACTATTGCATTACAAGAGATCAATGATGAGGATATCATTTTACAAAATACTCGCAAGAAGCTCGAGAATATGATGTTTAGGGAGTATGATATGAGAGAAGTGATCTTCAATGCAGATAATTGTGTTGAACAAGAATACATCCATCACCTCTCTGCATTCAATTTGTTCCTCAACCAAACTATGGATACACCAGACACAATAGGGCAACCATCAGGATGAAAGGAGTCAGCCGACAACATGAGCACCATATCATGGAGTAGAAGCTTTGAATAGATCTTAAGTGGTCACGAGCTTCTGCTTGGATATTAACGGATCGGTGCATTTAGTTGCTGCAATATTTTGTTTTCTTAATTATGTTTAGTTATCAAACAACATGAATTTTTGTAATGGGTATGTAGCTTGTTGCCTCTCACATATATAAGAGAGACCAAGACCCGAATAGATCATCATCACATCATTTCCATTTTAGGGTAGGAATTAGTAAGAAGATAGATTGCACATTTCACCCATCCATCTCATATCAGAAACTACTATTATAATGCATATTATTCAAAGATAAATATAATGGAGAAGGTTATGTATAATTGTGTATTTACTTTCAAGTGTTCAACTATTGTGTGGATTTATATGCTTATATGTTATTTGGCTATCTTTGAAGTGGTTTTTTATGTTATTCAAATTGAGTGTTTGGAAATACATTTAATTTTTCAATACACATTTGTTGTAGTTGTGTGACATTGTTGACTGGTTTCGGTGTGCAAAAGAATTAAAATTCCTTTTAAGAAATAAAATTTGATAGGTTCCTATTTGGATTTAAAGTCCTTTTGAATAGATTGTATTAATTTCTATGTTACACGGGGATGTGTCCCCTGCCCCAAAACCCACTATCCTCGAGCGACGCAAAGGGGACGTTCCCCAACCATCCCCAAAACAACCCAACTAGCAGGAAATGGGAGGAAACGTCCCCTGCCCTTTGGCGATGTTTCCTCGTCTTCGATATGGATGGGAGATGTTGGAAACGTTCCTCATCGTACCAAGGATGGCTAGCCATCCCCTACGAATAGGGAGCTTCCTAGGTTAAAAAAACATTTAAAAATTTAATTTTTAAAATATTTGGTTCGCCTTTCTAAGGTGATTTTTGAGTTTGGGCTATTTGACATTTTGTGAAACACTTGGCATGCAAAGTGACTAATTTTTTATTTCTGAATTTTTATGCTTGTGTTTGATTGAATTTTAATTCCAAATCATTTGGATAAAACATAGAAATGATAACTACTATCATAACATCAACAACTATGAAAACATTCAACATCAAATCTGATTTTATTTGCACTATATCAAGTCTGAATACATTGTATTCCAGGTCTGATATAAGTCTGATTTGATTATAGCAGTAGTCATTTCCTTAAAAATATAATTTATATTGATTCCCAATGAAATACAAACATACCTGGATCATTGGCTACAATAATAACTAATAAGTTTAATGACATTTATTATGTTGTTATACTACTTATACTCATGATTTATTTACATATTGATATTGTTGTTATCAATTATTAAGTTATTAACATATCACTCTCTCTCTATAATATATTAATAAATTGAAAAAATCATATATATGTGTGTGTGTGTGTATTTTCTATGTCATTGTCCCCTACCATCCCCTAAAAATGCCCCTAGGAAATGTCCTGGAAACGTGTCCCCTACCATCTCCCCATCCCCATCCCTGAAACATCGTGGAACATAGCTTAATTGGTTTCCTTTCACATTTGAATTAGCATAAGGGGATATCACTAGGATTACTAAGAAGAGTCCAAATAACTGACATACTTGCACATTTGCATAAGGTGCAAACATTCAAAGTGCCCAACTGTTCGAGTAAAGTTGAAGAGTGAATCTACCTATCTTATAGAACCCTATCTCCAAAATCATCATTCAGCCCTCCACTTTGTCCACCCAATAGAAGTAGGCATTGTTCATAATTAGATATTACATACAAAATACAACTCACAAACTTGAACTCTCAATTACTCTGATTAGTATTTAGTCATTAAATCTATGCATCTGCTTCATCTCACATGCCATAGTAAGTAGATTGCTCGATCGAGGAACCATATATATCTGCAAATCTGCCTTATTGTTTAGGTATACCTGCCTAGGTCTAGTAGAGCCTGAAGAGTAGAAGGTAATCATTCCTGCTTACCTTGTTCATGAGCCAAAGGTGTATTAAGGGATTGGCACCCCCTTATGGTTTAAAACCTGTACTTTTGAGACCTAATACTAGTGATGATGGCCCAGGCTCATTTTTTCATCAAAATATATACACAACTTCCATGGTTTAACTACATCTCACTATCCTTTCCATGATGAGAAGGTAGAGGTAGATTTCAACAAGAGCCTCCATTGTTTGAATTGGCATCAAACAATACCTTCAACCTCAACTTATGTCATTACATATAATGAAATTTTCCCAATTGTCTATATTGTTTAATCACACAATAAGGGCCCTTTAGAGCCCAATGGTACCTTCCCAGTCTACATATACCTTCAGTGTTAATGAAAATCACAGGCAGAAGTGAAAGTGTTAGGAAGGTAGGTCTATTTCATCTAGATTTTTTTCATTGTTGATATACGTCTACCTTAATTGATGCAAATTTGTTCATGAGATTTATGCATGATCACTATTGCTATTTATGCTCTACTGGTTTGATATGTCCATGATTTTTTTCCTACAGTACTTGACTAATGACTCTCTGTGAATAACCCAAGTATATTGCTTTAATTGCTTTCAAACATAAAGTGGGTGGTAAGTGTTGCTTTATGTGATAACCATACATGACTTAGTTAAGAAATGGGAATCTCACTTATAAGATTTTCTCAATGAATTGGGATCCTCTATGCAAATACATGATGTCTATCTTTTCATTTTTCCCTTTTTAGGTGCACTCTTGAAAGCTCCTAAGTGGTTGAAGAGACCAGTTGGTGTCAGTTTTCGATTTGGAGGAAAGCTTGCTTCATTTCAGCCCGGTACAACGTCATAGAGTGTTGTTGGCTCTTTTGAGGTAGAGTACAATTTATTCTTTGGCACATGTCATTAAGATGATATATGGTCTTATTTTTCTGCTATTTTCATAGGTATATATACACAATCTTGTTACCAAGGACAGTCTGGTGCTTCGTTCAACAGAGTTTGACGCTACAATAGCAGATGGTGAGAAATCATCATTGCGAGCTTTGTGCAATAAGAAGTCTCAGGATTCTCAGTTAGTTATTTGTGGACACTTTTTGAATGGGATTAATAACAATTTACATTCATTTGTATTGTTTCACTTGCAAATTTTTGGTTTCTGCATTGATTTAGTTTGGATGAAGAGAGGGAGACATGGAATTCTCTAAGAGTCATGTTTGAATATGAAGGCAATGTTAGGACAAAGCTAGTTGAGCACCTTGGATTTCAAGTGCAGTCAACAAAGAATCAAGACTTAGAGGAAGCTCAATCTACCAACATTGATGATATTAGTAGTGAAATAATCAACAATGTCACTCTTGATGATACAAAACAATTAGATCCATCAGTTTTGTCAAAAGGTGGACAAGATGTTACATCCCCTAATGAATTGGGATTTTGTATGCAAATACATGATGTCTATCTTTCTGTTTTTCCCTTTTTAGGTGCACTCTTGAAAGCTCCTAAGTGGTTGAAGAGACCAGTTGGTGTCAATTTTGGATTTGGAGGAAATCTTGCTACATTTCGGCCCGGTATAGTGTCACAGAGTGTTGTTGGATCTTCTAAGGTAGATAAAAATTTATTCTTTGGTACATGTCATTAAGATGATATATGGTCTTATTTTTTTGCTATTTTCATAGGTATATATACACAATCTCATTATCGAGGACAGTCTGGTGCTTCGGTCAACAGAGTTTGAAGCTACAATAGCAGATGGTGAAAAATCATCATTGTGATCTTTGTGCAATAAGAAGTCTTAGGATTCTCAATTAGTTATTGTGGATACTTTTTGAATGGGATTAATAACAATTTACATTCATTTGTATTGTTTCACTTGCAATTTTTTTGGTTTCTGCATTGATTTAGTTTGGAAGAAGATAGGGAGACATGGAATCTCCTAAGAGTCATGTTTGAAGATGAAGGCAATGCTAGGACAAAGCTACTTGAGCACCTTGGATTTCAAGTGCAGTCAATAGACAATCAAGACTTATAGGAAGCTCAATCTACAAAAATTGATGATATTAGCAGTGAAATAATCAACAATGTCACTCTTGATGATACAACACAATTAGATCCATCAGTTTGGTCAAAAGGTGGACAAGATGTTACATCCCCCAGAGACAATGGCAAGGAGTTTTTTGATAATTTGCACAGTCCGAAAGAAGATTCCTCACTTCCTCTCACTGAAAATTATTTTTTTATTGGGAAGGATACCCTAGGCAATGGAGAAGAGGTGCAACATGAAGCTACTAAAGATTCGATTGAATACTCAGAATGTGATGAAGCCATTCAAAGTTATTTAGTTGTTGGTGATTATAAGGGAGCAAGTAGGCAATTCCTGTCAGCAAACAAGATGGCAGATGCACTTCTCATTGCTCATGTCGGGGGGTGTTCTTTACAGGAGAAAACTCGTGATGAATATTTAAGAAAAATAAATTGTTTATATCTTAATGTTATGCTTCTATAATAATTACATGGCATTTGCAATTGTAGACATGTTAAATTTACATCATGCATAATCATATTCCATTCATCCAATAAATCAGGACTTTATTTAAATCAAATCCAAATCATACATTTTCCATCATTTTCTGATTTAAATAAATCAATTATCAAAGTCCAAAAAGTCAAATCATCTAATCAGTATTAAATCAACATGATCATCATCTAATCCTAATCTAATACTAATCACATCCCACTTGCATTATCTAGATCTAGCCACTTGCACAATAAATCAATTTTATTGATTTATTAAAACACTCATTTTCCCTCAACATGACAAGTCAAACAGGGCATTTATTGTTGTTTTCCTTGTCCCCCTCTCAAATTTATTGCAAATTTGAATTCAAAATTCCCCCTCTTGGGCACTCTTCCCAAATCTTGCATATACATCAACTAATCACATGATGACAAGTGTCCTCCTATCATTGGCTTAATCTTTAGTCCCACATTGGTCCCTCTTCAACAATCTTAGCATTTGAAATCTTCAAATAGAGGCTTCAACATTGAGCAAATCCTTCACAATCTTCACAATTTCATGCAAGGTTACTCTCTTCATTTGAGATTTGATCTTGTTTATCATCATTCCACCATCCTCATTGCATTTTCAGTTTGAGCTTTGATCAAGGATTGGGAAAGGGTCACTAGCACATGTGACACCAATCCAACTATGGAATAGGTAACTTGTGATTGTTTTCATGATGCTTGTAGCTTTCTTTCATCTTTTTGTTGCATGTTTTAAGCATTTTACAAGGTATTTCATAGAGGTATTTTGTTAAATTTGTGAAGTACTAACCCCTATATGAGTTTAGTTTTTGCAGATTTAAAGGGATGCCTACAGCAATGTCTTAAAGTCTTTTAATGTTTTATGTTTTACCCTCCTTGTATTCAGCTATCTGGATTTTAGAAGGCTAACTGGGTTTGTTAATTATCTAAAATATATTTCTTTATGTGGAATATTTTTTGACTTAACACTATTAGTGCAGGTGGTTTCTACTATGGTCAATAATGATCTTATTGGCCTTGTGAATACCAGGCCTTTGAAATCCTAGAAAGAAACTATTGCTTTACTTTGTACAGTAAGTGTTTTTTCCCACAAAAATTAGTTAAAGAGAAAATTATGTAAATTGGATAATGCAATTTTGATTTGGAGCAAATTGTACTTGACAATAAGTTTTTTTTATAACTCATTTCTAATTTATGTGAGTTGTAGTTTGAAGTTTTTGATATAATGAGAAAGCGTACAAATTTATGCATTGTATCATATAGTTGTGTATAGTATTTTCAAACATTTATTATAGTTGTATCATAAATACAAGACTTGGACGTAAAACAGTCTTGGTAGGTTGATGTTTTACTTAAGACTTGGAGGACTCGGCACAGACTTGGTAGGATGACTTTTTGACTTGGATGTTGAACGTAGGTTTTCAAATCAAATAAACCCTACCCCACAGAGTGATGTGTGTTTTCCATTATATTTTCATTGAATGCTCTTGGAAAAGAAATAAAATTAGCTATGATGGTTTTTTGTTCACTGTTTCCAATTGATTCTAAGTTTTCTTTAAGCGGCTTGGGGTTGTAAGATCAAAGGGGTCTCTTGTAGTCAATAGAGAAAGAAAGTCGGTCCTTGAAGAGATTGTAACAAAGATGTGATAATCACAAAGCACAAAGTTCAAAGCAATGAGATCATAATGTAAAAACAAAAGAGAAAAATTATGTTTTTATCAGAACAATTATTTTAAGGATTGACTATGAAGAACAATCATTATAAGATAGCAGTGAATACAAACAATGACAGTGCCAATGAGTTATCAATACATTGAATAAAGAGTTCCAATTTTCAATGCATGATAACAGTAGTCCAAGGCATGCAAGGGATAGGAATGAAAGACAATATATAGAGGGAAAATAGTTGCAAATGATCACTTTTATATCAAAGCATATGAGTGTCAGATGATCATAGAAAAATGAGGGAGATAATAGTAGTTGTTATGAATGCCATGTGACCCGATATCATGCACAAAGAAGAT
This sequence comes from Sequoia sempervirens, assembly GCA_007258455.2. Lineage (NCBI taxonomy): Eukaryota > Viridiplantae > Streptophyta > Pinopsida > Cupressales > Cupressaceae > Sequoia > Sequoia sempervirens. The sequence goes on from VDFB02207940.1 coordinate 21,943, forward strand.
GTAACAGACCATGGAATAGAGTGAAAAGGGGTCAAAGTCAATGAGATTCATTCAATGTCAAAGAGCATTATCATTATATCAGTGAAAGCACAAGATTGCAATAGCAATGAAGCAATGGAAAGAAAGAAAAATATATGCAACATCAGGATCATTGTAATAAAGGATGAAGATCAGCATGAGGTTTTAGGATTCAAGATTTCCACTTACCTTTAGATTGTAACCTTATTTAATGTCATGTCGTTTCTTGAATGATACTAGTGTTGCAACTCAGAAAATGTTGCTCAACAATTTCTGACATTACAAAAATGGAAACCACCACTCTTTGCATTCAATGGTTGTTTCCTTCATCAAAATTGTAATTGGAAAACCTTAAAATGCGTACGAGAGCTGAAATACCAAATTGTTGATTAAACTTCGAAACTTCCCTCCAACGTGCAATCACAATGTTTTATGCCAAAAATTAACTGCCTGAAATTCCCTCCAAATGCATACATGACCCGATCGACCAAGGCACCAAAAATACCTTTATTTTTATTTTTATTTTGTCTACCAAAAATATCTATTGCTAAAATGCACCAAAATAAACTATTGTGTGGAAGGCATGCAAAAATTAATCTTCATTTTTAGGGGAAAAAAATTCATCTATCTACATTGTCATTTTAATATAGGTTGTGAAAATTAAGATAGGCATGATGTGCTCCTAAAATTACTAGAGTTCAAACTTGTATAAAAAATAACATCTATAAAAATGATCAACACACAATTGATTTCATAGATTATAAAATAATTCTATTTTTAAAAAATAATTAACAATATAAAGCTTGAAAGAGAAAAATTTTGCATACCAAATTATTAAGATGGTCGAGTATATCAGCAAGCGAAGATAGAAGTGAATCAATTTCTTATTTTTATGGCAATTGGATTGTTTAAATCATATTTTATTACTGAAATTGACCACAATTTCTCTTTGATACATTTGGCATGCTAACACAACAGGAGAGTCAAACTGCCTTCAAATCATAGTTAAAAACATTAATGATTCATTAACATAATGAGTAATAAAAGTTAAAGAATGTAAATGTTTATAAAAAAATTTATAAAATATGTGAAGGCCTTAAGACTACACTGAGAGGCAATGCCTTCCACACAATAGGTATTTTTGGTGCACCAAGCAACCTAGGCAGCCAAATGGCCCACTTAGGTAGGGGTCCCATGAGGGGGCCTTAAGCTCTATGGATTATGATCAAATTCGAAAGAAAAAAGAATAGAGGAATAATAGTCATTTATTTAGTCATTAATTTAGCCATATATTTAGTCATTTATTTAGTCATTTATTTAATCATTTATTTAGTCATTTTTATTTGTCTGATATTAGTCATTTATTTAGTCATTTATTTAGTCATTTAGTTTTGATTTTACCTAATGACCAAATTAGTTACTTATAAATGACCAAATTAGTCATTTATTTTCCAAATACTACCAGTGTTAGTCACGTGACTAAAATTTAGTCACATGACTAAAAGTTTTAGTCACGTGACTAAAAAATTTTAGTCACGTGACTAAAAGTTTTAGTCACGTAGTCATTTATTTGCCAAATTCTACTAGTGTTCATAACCTTTACCATGAAGTGGCATTGACAACCTTGCATTTTTATAAATGTCTTTTGTTGTTTCTTCTTTGGTGGAGGCTGGTCTCTGAGGTCTGTAGGACCGTATTAACACCAGTAGCTATGAAGAAAGCATAATCTCATCATCTTGAAGCAAGAGAGAGTAAAATATCATTGGACCATACAAATGAATGTTGAAAGATACAAACCTACAATACCAAATTGTTTTTCCATAATTTTTGTCATCGAGGGGACGCGTGGTGGTAGGTTTTCTTTACTTCTTGTCTAGAAATTTAGTTTCAAAACCTTTAATGGACATTTCATCACGAATGAAATCATCAAGTCTCCTACAAGGAATTTCTGCAACAAGTTCAAGGACCCCATCCTTCTTGATGGAAATAGGAATCCATTGCAAATCTGAAGAGAAAAAAGGAGAGCCTCAATCCCGTACATCTTGCACATCCAATTCATCTTGCTTCTTCCATTTCAAACCTCTCCCTATTCTAGGAAAGGATAGAATTGGAAGAATATTTAAAATTAGTGTGGATTGTGTCAAGAAAAAGAAATAAATCATTCATTGAACATAAATAAAATGTGCTTGCATTGTTGTCACCCACGTGAAACCAATAGGAGGTTGCCAGCTTCAACTGAGGAAAATTAAAGGTGATAGATTGAATCAAGCTATGCATAAAATATAACACAAACGCGAGCTGGAAATCGGACTGTCTATCTCAACGTACAAGTGGACATAGACAATGACAACATAAAATGACAACCAAAACCTTTGATGAAAACCTTGTATGTAAAAAAATAGTGCATCCATTTCTGCCAGCAACACCAAAATGATAACATGTATGTTGCATCTGTTGACAAAAAAATGAATCAACAATAGAGAGAATGAGAAAAGGTAGAAAGGTGTAAAATGTCTTATCAACCATGATATAAGCCAATGCAGGTTGGAAAACACAGTGTGTAGATGAACCTCCAGATGGACATAAATACCGCAAGTAAATTCACAACCCCACATGTAAATATGACAAATATTTAATAGTATATGGGGTGTACAAACCTCTTTTACCTGAGCAAGCATGTTGTGATATTCAGCCTTCCGTTTGGTGTGACTTAACATGCGGAGAAAAAGCACATCTAGCAATTCATGAAGTAAACAAGTGAAGGTTGAAGCACACCATGAGTGGTTCAACCTACAACTTCGTATGTGGCGTAGGAGTGTAACGTGGATAAGAGTATGTAATTACTTATACAATTGCAACAATAGATGTATTATCTTGGGAAGATACGATGGTTTTGGTGCATGTGTATGTGTTAAAGGAGAGGAAGGGTTAGAGGGCAACCAAAACCTTTGATGACAACCTTGTATGCAAAAAAAAAGTGCATCCATTGCTACCAGCAACACCAAAATGATAACATGTTTGTTGCATCTATTGAAAAAATGATGAATCAATAATGGAGAGAATGAGGAAAGCCATAAAGGTGTAAAATGTCCTATCAACCATGATGTAAGCCAATGCAAGTTGGAAAACACAGCGTGTAGATGAATCTCCACGCAGACATTAATTCCACAAGTAAATTTGCAACCCTGCATGTAAATATAACAAAGATTTTAGAGTATTTGGGTTGTAAAAACCTCTTTTACCTGAGGAGGCATGTTAGGATATTCATCCTTCCATTTAGCGTGACTTAACATGAGGAGCAAAAGCACATCTAGCAATTCATGAAATAAACAAGTGAAGGTTGAACCACACGATGAGTGGTTCAACCTGCAACTTTGTATGTGGTGTAGGAGTGTAACATGCATAACAATGTGTAATTACTTCTACAATTGCAACAACAAATGTATTATTTTGAGAAGATATGTTGTTTGTGGTGTGTGTGTATGTGTTAAAGGAGAGGAAGGGTTAGAAGGCAACCAAAACCTTTGATGATAGCCTAGTATGTAAAAAAAAAGTGCATCCATTGTTGCCAGTGATGCCAAAAAGATAACATGTTTGTTGCATTTGTTGACAAAAAAATGAATCAGTAATGGAGAGAATGAGGAAAGCCAAAAAGGTGTAAAATGTCCTATCAACCATGATGTAAGCCAATGCACGTTGGAAAACATAGCATGTAGATGAACCTCCAAGTGGACATAAAGACTACAAGTAAATTTGCAACCTTGCATGTAAATATAACTAAGATTTCAGAGTATGTGGGGTGTACAAACCTCTTTTACCTGAGGAGGCATGTTGTGATATTCAGCCTTCCGTTTAGGGTGACTTAACATGTGCAACAAAGGCACATCTATAAATTCATGAAATAAACAAGTGAAGGTTGAACCACATGATGAGTGGTTCAACCTGCAACTTTGTATGTTGCGTATGAGTGTCCTGTGCATAACATTATGTAATTACTTCTACAGTTGCAAGAACATATGTATTAGGGAAGATACGTTGGTTGTGGTGCATGTGTATGTGTTAATGGAAAGGAAAGGTTAAAGGGAAACCAAAACCTTTTATGACAACCTTGTATGTAAATAAATGTGCATCCATTGCTACCAGCAATGCCAAAAGAATAAAAAGTTATTTGCTTTTGTTGACAAAATCATGAATCGGTAATGGAGTGTGTAGACACATAAAAATGGTCTCAGCTTGTAAACCGTATTTTTCTATGACGACCAGGCTTCTCCCTCACATAATTCAATTATCTAATCATGTACATTCCTCCATGATTATTTAAATAAATAAATTACGTTTATTTATTTAAATATGTCACTGATCAATCCTTATTTCTTCCATAACATTATCATTTAAATCCTTAAATCAAATAAACTTATTTATTTAGCCCACTTTCCATCCCACCAAATAAATAATTAAAATAATTATAAATATCAAGTCTTTTGTTTCATTCTCATTTATGAATTAAACCATTATTTAATTCATAAGTCAACATTCCTCCATAAATTACATCATTTCTAATATTCCAACTACCTATTTTTCTCCACCATTGATTTGATTATCTCCAATTAAATCCCAACCCTTCATTTCAAGGCTTGCCCTAACTTTGACCTAATGTTTCCCTAACCCTAATCCTCCTTATGAAATTGATTCTTGGCCTTTGATCTTAGGGCTTTATCAACTTTTAATCCTGGCCATCCATTCTCAATTTGGAATTCTTTAAAAGGCCTTATTTCAAGTCGTTTTACACACAACATAAGTTATTTTCAGCATGCTTGAGAGCTTTTGAGTGCTTGAGCATACACATTACTTCAATATTTTGCTTGGCTTTGTCATAGGTTATAGTTGCACTTCAAATTTGAGGGCAATTATATCATTTTCAGCAAGATGGAGAAGGCCAATGGAGGTGAATCAATAGAGGCTTGAAGACTAGGTGATGTTGTTTCATCATACTTTCATGTTTCATGCTTTTCATTGTTCTCCATTGTTATTAGGGATTTAATGGTTTTATGCTACTTACATTTAACATGAAAATTTATCCTAATACAGAGTGAATCAAGAAAGGAATACATGTGTAAATTTTCCTATCAACCATGATGTCATCCAATGCATGTTGGAAAACATAGTGTCTACTTGAACCTCCAAGCGGACATAAAGACCACAGGTAAAATCACAACCTCACATGAAAAAAGACTAAGACGTCATAGTATATGGGGTGTACAAACCTATTTTACTTGAGAAGGCATGTTGTGATATCGATCCTTCCATTTGGGGTGACTTAACATGACCAACAAAAGTGTATATGACAATTCATGAACTAAAAAGTGCAGGTTGAACAACACGATGAGAAGTCCAACTGCAACTTTATATGTAGCCTATAAGTGTAACGTGAATAATAATATGTAATTACTTCTATGGCTGCTAGCAATGTGAAAGAAAAAAACACGTTCTTTGCATCTGCTGATAAAAAATGACTCAATGAATGTAGGCTAAAACACGTTATTTTTTTGTGCATTTATTTGTAAAACATATGAAGAATTCAAAAAGAAATTTTAACTGTAAACCACAATTGCAATAAGTTGTGAAGATCACTTGCATTGAAAACCATAATGAATGAGATAGATACTACGTTGACTTAAGAGATTCTTTATGCTCTTGATAAATTGACAAAGAAGCATGTGTAGTATGTGCAAAGGCAAAGAAACAATGCAAATCTGGAGGCAGCATGTTCTGTAATTTATGAAATTGAAAAGGAATTTTCTCTAAAAACATTTGAAAACAAGGAGATCAAACTTAATGAGATAGATATTGTTTTAACTAAAGAGATTCTTACCACTCTTGAGAAGTTGAG
>VDFB02207941.1:0-17709 GCA_007258455.2 Sequoia sempervirens
ATCTTTCCCCAGGCTTTTCGGCAAACTGAAGTAAAAGTCCAGCCGATGAAACGCCCACTTCACGTATTCCGGTATCGGAAGGGGCTGGAGTAATCCAGCAGGATAAGTGTGCTCCTGCTTGTTCTGTTGGCACACAGAACACTCACGGACATACTGCAATACATCAGTTTTCAGCCCTTTCCAAGTAAACCGTTCCCGAACCATTTTGTAAGTCTTATAGTATCCAGGATGGCCCGCCAAAGGAAGGTCGTGAAAGGCTCTCAAAACTATAGTCCGCACCTCAGAGTCAGGAACCAAAAGAATCCGCCCCTTGTAAATGATCAAGTCATCTACAACAGTATACCTGTCGTCCTGCTCTGTCCTGTCAACGATGCTAGAAGCCCATGGGTTCTTAGCATACTCAGCAATAATCCGATGCCTCCAATCCTCTGTGATCCGTGCCAAGGCATTCAACTGGGGTCTGCGAGACAAGGCGTCAGCTACAATATTCTGCTTTCCCTTAATGAAGGTGATATCGAAGTCGTATGACTGCAATTTACTGACCCATTTTTGCTGCCTCTCATTCAAGTCTCGCTGTCCTAGGAAATGTTTTAGGCTGTTATGATTTGTGCGAACACTGAATTTGCTGCCTACCAGGTAATGCCTGAACTTAGCCAATGCATGCATAATGGCTAACATCTCCTTGTCATAGATACTGTAAAATCTCTCAGGACCCCTGAGTTTCCTGCTCTCAAATGCAATCGGATGGCGCTCCTGCATCAAAACGGCACCAATGCCCTCTCCTGAAGCATCACAGAATAAAGCAAACGACTTCGTAAAGTCAGGCAATGCTAGCACCGGACATGAAGTCATGATCACCTTGAACCTGTCAAAGCACTCCTGCGCCTGTGGTGACCAAAGGAAAGCCCCCTTCTTCGTCAAGTCAGTAAGGGGTGCGGCGTGACGTGAGAACCCGCTAACAAACCTCCTGTAGAATGCACACAACCCAATGAACCCTCTGAGCTGCGTAAGGTTCTCAGGTACCGGCCAGTCAACAATCGCTCGGACCTTTTCAGGGTCCATACTCACTCCCTTGGCACTGATGATGTGCCCTAGATATAATAACTCCTCCATGCCAAGCTCGCACTTGGATTCCTTAGCATAGAAAGACTCGTCTGCTAAGATACCCAAGATTGTATCCAAATGAGCCAGATGCTCATCCCATGACCTGCTATAAACCAAAATGTCGTCGAAAAAGACTAACACAAATCTCCTCAACTGAGCACTGGAAACCCTGTTCATAGTTGCCTGAAAGGTGGCAGGTGCATTGGTTAACCCGAAGGGCATAACCAAGAACTCGAAGTGACCGCAATGACACCGGAAAGCGGTTTTCTCAATATCCTGCTCCCTCATCTGAATCTGATGGTACCCTGATCTCAAATCAATCTTCGTAAAGAAGACAGCTCCGTGCAACTCATCTATCAGCTCATCAATACGTGGAATAGGGTACCTGTTCTTGATTGTTCTTTTGTTGAGCTGCCTGTAATCGATACACATCCGAAGTGATCCGTCCTTCTTCTTCACCAATACAACCGATGAAGCAAAAGGAGACTTGCTAGGTCTGATATGGCCCATAGCTAACAACTCATTAATGGTCTTCTCTATCTCATCTTTGAGTCGTTTCGGATGTCGGTAGGGAGTGATCATAACGGGCTTTGCGCCCTCCTCCAACTCGATAATGTGCTCCGTACCCCTGTCTGGAGGTCTACCAGGTGGAATATCACTAAACACTTTGGAGTGTTTAGTCCTCAAAATCTGTATGTCAGGGTGGTACTCACCCTCCGGCCCAGCTCTTTGGGCTGGCATCAACATGCGCCAATTTGCCCAGTCAACCATATCGTGACGAATGAGCCTCTCCATCCGTCTGAATGAAACCATCCTCAGATTACTGTCCCGAATCGCCTTGATGACATGTGCTCTCCCGTCAACCTTGAATTTCATTTCCATATCCCGTAGGTTGAGCGTGAACTCACCCAAATCATGCAACCATGCCATCCCTAATACCACATCTGTATCTCCCATATTAACAACATAGAAGTCAGTCTTGAATTCATAGTTGTTCAATCTCATCGGAAGATCAGTAATCTTCCGGTCACATACAGTCAAATCATTACCTTGTTTCCGAATACCCTACGAAGGCCTGCAATACGGATGCCACGCCTCTCCACTAAGCGTGCATCAATAAAATTATATGTAGAACCCGATGTCAACAATGTAATCACTGCGACACGCTAAGGCCCGCAGTCGAAATGAACCATCTCTGCGAGAGGCTAGTCGGATGGGCCTCCTGTAGCTTCCTTCCACCTTCATGTTCACCCTCATTTTCGGATCTCTCATCATCTGAAGGCTCGGAATCAGCTTGCTGGTCTGACAGATCAGATTGCTCTTCGCCTTCGTAGAACCACTCCATTTGATTATTTTTGACCTTCGGACGAAGTTGGCATATATGTTTTTCATCATAGGGTGCCTTGCACCAAAAACATAACTTTTTCTTACGCAATTCATTCAACGTTTCCCTGTCAAATGGTGGTGCATTCTGTCTCTTAGGATCCGGTTGATCCTTTCTTCTGTCAAAAGACCTATTCCTGTCATTGTTTCTATCAAAAGGCCTATTGGGTCTCGTGTATGGTGTTGACCCTGAATTGAACTTGCTGCGAGGTCCTGCAAGCTCCATGCTTCTCGCCTTCCGCATGGCTTCCTGAAGTGTGGGTGGGTCAAAAGCCTTAACCCAACCTCTCATGGGTTCTGTCAAACCCTCAACGAAGAGTATGATGAGTCTCCGTTCTGAAATCCCTATGACCATGACTGCCACTCTCTGAAACTCACCAATGTATGAATCCAAACTGCCTGTCTGTCTGAGCTGAGCCAACTCTCTGAAATACAGTTCCGGATCCTTCTTATCAAATCTCTCTATCAACCTGCTGGTGAACTCCTGATAGGTATTGACCGCATGATGGCCTAGCATATACATGCCGTGGTGCCACCAATCATGTGCTACTCCGTCAAGATATAAAGTAGCAAATTTAGTGCCTCATCCTCACACACCAAATAAAGTGACAAGTAATTGTCGGGCATTTGGACCCAAGACCTACGTGATGTCTTTTGGACCCATCAAAATATAGCAAGTATCTGCTCCACCGCATCTTTACCAAATCTCCTATTACTTTGTGGGCTGCTTGTTCGCTGATCTGTGAAATTACTGCTGATCCGTCACCCTCCTCCTCTCACAGGTTTATAAACATCTATAAACTCATGGAATGTAAGTGCCTGCCGGATCTCAGGTGCTAGTGACATGTACTCACCATGAAATCTCGTCAAGTCAGCCACGGACATGCCATTGTGTGGCTGAAACTCCTGATGCTCTGCCCCTGGAGTCTGTGGTGGAGTCTCCCTAGGTAAGAAAGTAGGCTGACCTGGCCTACGCTCTTGATAGATCGGAGACGGTGTCGGTGCGTGCTAATGGGTGATCCAGCAGTGCGGTCCAGCTCGTCGACCAATCCGGTATGTGAAATTTGGGTGGGGTGTATTGTCTAATGGTACCCATCAACTGGGACATCATATCCATCATGTTATCATGCCTCCGTCTAAACTCCTCATCGGTAATATCACCCTCTGCATGTGCCTTCCCTGGATCCCTGCGAGTCTCTGAGGAAGTCTCACGTTCTGCCATTAGGGTTGCAACACTGTTTTCACTGCCGTCAGAACTGGATCTGTGAATACCAAGTACTCCTGATATGGTCTGACCTTCAGGTATAGGTGGACCTATCCAATCCTCGTCTTTGCTTGTCCCTACACCTTTAATGTAGTGAATGGTATCCCTGTTCATGAAAAAGCACTAAAAAGCAAACTGTATTCTGAAAAAGCACTGAAAAAGCACAGGATGGCAGGAGATCTGTGCTCTGATACCACTGTCAGAACCCTGATGGTTCTCTGTTCAAACCCTAACTGATGTTTTTGTGTTTTCTTGCAATTTTTGGTTTTTTTGTATTTTTGAGGTTTTCACAGACAAACTGGAAAGCTGCGATTTTACTAAGAAAATACTAGAAAATTCCAAATGAATTCAAAATGCATAAAATGACTCAGATCTTGCTCAGAGAACATAGGCGCACCAATATATTATTTTTTAAGAGCTTTTACAATGCCAAAATCTGAATAAGGAAAGCAATACTTGAAATTTTATTAAAGAACTTGGTATTTTTAAAAGGCGGCTGCAGCAGAAAGGAGAAGGTACGGCCAGAAATTAAGAAGGATTCTCCAAGCTCACAGGACAAAGCAAACTCCTCAGCAATCCAAAGCGCCCTAGATACAATCACCAGACTGTGAAGAAGGAAGATGTTTTCTCCAGAGACAATGAAAAAGTACGGCCCTTTTGCTGACTGGTACGGCCTGGTACAGCTAGTAATGATATGGTACTGCACCTTGGGATTTGTGCCAGAACACTAATGAAAGACCTTTGCTTAAGACGCCTTTACTGTTTGATGAATATCACTGTGAATCTCTGTCTGAATAGATGATTAAGCCCAATCTGTGACCTCTGTATGAAATCACCAAGTGCAAGCTTCAGCTGGTATTGCACAGCCTCAGTCTGCCTAATCTCTGAAGAGTTTTCGTTCTTCAGAAACGATCGTCTGCCAGAAACCCTAAGGTTTGCAAACTCCAATGCTCAGAGCAATAAAGACAAAATTGAATAATAATCAAGATGGTTCGATTTTGTCTTGAGAAGGAATATATATGCCTTGAAGAAATTCGACCCAACTTACTTTTAAAATAATCATTTAAATTAAATGATTTAATTTGCCTTTGATACTTAGGAGAAAAATATTAATTATTGGCGTCCACTTTTAATGAATATAAAATACTCATTAAGTCACATTTAATAATTTATTATAAAGTATAATAAATACTTTATAATTAAGCCAAATAATTAAATATTTAAATATTTCAATAAAGTGACTTTATTATAAAGTCAAAATATTAAATATTTAATAATCCATTAAATACTCCTTATTTCTCCGTCTGAACATCAAACTGCTGAACTGGGTCGATTCTGAGCTGAATGGCTGAACCAGGTGCCATGCCCGAAATAGCAGCTTCCGCCTAACCTAACTTTCTAAAAATAGAAAGTTCTTGAAAATGCTCACTGGAAGATTCTGCGAAGGCCCAACCTGACACAACTGCAAGACTGGAGCTACCAAACACTGAGCAACTGCCCCAGATGATCCTCTGCACACTCCTGTCAGCCTACGAGGATCGAAATGATAGGCTAACCTCGTCACCAGCTGTGCTGACTAGGATGGGGACATGACAGAAAATGAAGGTGTCTCAACCTTTGATTTTTCTTAGCATTGGTTATTTAATTATTTAATGTTGATAATTATCCCATGTTGTCTTGTGAGTTACAACTTGCAAAACTTGTTTCCGAGGAGGAGTCAAGTTGGAAGTTACTGTTTACATGTGGAGTTGTGCATGAAGGCATTTTCTATTTTCATGTTGAGTTTGCATGGAATGTGAGTTTTGGAGGTGCAGTTATTTTTTGGCAGGTGCAAGTTTTGCATGTGCAGGTTTAGTGACAATTGGCAGTTGCAATATTGCATGTGGTGACAATTGGAAACTTGTTGTTATGCATGTGTAGTGGTTTTGGCACTTTCCATGTTGCATCTTCAGCCTTTGGCATTCGATTTTAGAAATGTCTAATTAATGCATTGTAAGCTCTTGTATATTGAGCACTTGTATTTTGGAGTTGTAGGTTGTTGTATTGTTGAGATACCATTATGTTGTTGGATTGACTCTAGAATTGTAACACAGACAAACTCCTGTAGAGGCTTGCAGTGCAAGTGTATTGTAACCATTTGTTTACAGATAATACATTGTTCAGACTTTTGGAGCGTGGGGATTTTCTCCCAAAAGGGTTTTCTCCATGTATATTTGGTGTTATATGTTTTATTTTATCTCTAATGTTGTTTATCTTTACCTGTAATGTGCATCTTTTTATTGTAATTGAATAAGGGTTTGAAACTATAGAAATTTGCACATTCTCTCCTCTAATAGATTGGTGTTGGAAGCTTTTCTGCGTGCTTGGCTTCCTTTCAATACTTGGAGGAGGAAAACATAAAAAGGAATATTATTGAAGTTAGAAACTGAAAAAATAAATTATAAAGTGCCTGATTTTTACATTACCATATAGTGAGCAAGGACAAAGAAAAAAATTATTCATCATAATGCTCCTTCCCTTTCAATCAGAGGGCCATACGGAGGCATTAAAAACCAAATTATAAAGTTTGTAAAGCTCAAATGCAAGGCAAAAAAAATCTACCATACAGCACTTAAGCCTTCACTATGCACCGGGTCAAATCACAAGTTGTACAATTCTCCCTTAATACTCCTTACGAATGGCCTACCAAATAGCTTGTGGTGGGGATCTCAAAAGAACTAAATAGTCAAATCATACCTTACAATCTAGGAAAGACAGCCTCCACCTTCATTTTCTGCTGTACAATCTAGCCCCTGTTGGATTCTTCTATTGTACAGCCAAAGAGTAACACATTTTTTGATGTACAATTTTCTACTAAACAATTTTTGGTCTACAATATTTTGTTGTATCTTTTTCTAGCTGCATAATTTTCTACTAAACAGTTTTATGCTATACATTTTTCTACTGAAAATTGGATTTCTGCTGCATGTTTTTATCTGTTGTACAGATTTATGTTGCCACCATACCTCCTCTACACATCATATGGTTAGGTGATTCTTCCATTGTAGTTGTCCAATCTTCTAAAGTATGGCCTTCTGAATTTGGCCAAGTAAATGAATCATTCCGACAATATGGTAAATTGAGAGAAGGCACATCCCTGGCCTCTAGGAAACCTAAACAAGATTTTCATTATGGCAATAATTCTCAGTGCCAGAAATATCATCAAGATGTGACAATCAACCAATTGAAGCCTTTCCATAGTCATGTGAACATTTAGACTTGGCTACTTGTTTGTACAGCCCTTCCAAGAAGATTATTAAATTGTATGGCCACAAGCAAGTAAATTCTCTACACGGTGTATTGCCTTCTCAATGTGAGTTGAACAATGCATACCTCGTAAGTTTTCCTTTCTACTTCCAGCTGTCAAAACCAATGCAAGTTAGCAATGGTAAAGGCTTGGCATTCCCAAGATCTTCATCCATATTTCATTGTAGAATGTCCAGCAATGATCACGCTATTCTAGCTATACAAGGGAATCATCAACCCAAAGGCCCTTATTCCTCTACAATGTCATCACAAGTTTGGAAAACTTTACCTAATATTACTTGATCTGTTGGCTAAGAATCCGACTTTTCTTCTTTGATAGGGGGAAAATGATGCAGTTATTGTAAAATGACTTTGAAATGTTTTATTAAGTTGCTTGTATCCAACTATGTATTTTTTACTTGTCAGCTTGTGGGTAGTTTTGTAGGAGGCAGCTATTAGTAGTTGTGGATGGTTGTGTTCTGCTTGGCAACTGTTAGGTTCTTTAAATAGATTTCTCGTAGTCAAGGAAAATAGTTGATCATTGGTTAATCATCCCTACTCTATTTTTGTGTAAGAGCTTCAAATGAATAAAGATATAATTATGTTACTCTATCTAGTATTCATTGTATTTATACTCATTAGGCAAGTACTAGTCTTATTAGATAAAGGAGTAAACATGGATCATTGCTCTTGTGCATCTACCATGACAAATAGGCAAGACAAATTCTTGTAGATCACATTTCTGAAGGCACCATACTTGCAGCTCTTTTTCTCCATCCTGATCTGTCATATTGCCACTTGACATCTCAGGGTTTCTTTGTTTTCAGTATATAGATTAGACTGATCTAGAATAGATTTAGCATTAGAAGTACTTTACTTTATTTACTCTTCATATCAGCTCTCTTTTCTAGTACCATATTATCATTCGGGTCAGGGATTGCAAGATTTCCATGTTGCTTGTTCATAGCTTCAGCCTCCTCCTTATCTACAATCCTTGAACTTCCATGAAATTGCACTTTTAAATCATTTAGATTCATTTATTTTGTGTATTGCCTACTGTTTTCACCATTACATTGCCTTAAAAAAAGGATTTGAGTGGTTTAGAAAATTGCTCTGGCACATCAATTGTCTCAAACTCCCTTGACGTCCTAATATCAGTCTTGTTTGCATTGGCAAGTGTAATTCCATTGCTGATTTGTGCCTTTCTTCATTTGGAATGATTGCATTCAAGCATTTGATCTAATTCCTTGACATTTATTTTTTTTGATCTGCACATTCTCAGGTGAATTTGTTGCCTTTTCCTTCTCTTCCTCACATTCTAGAATCACTGCACCATTATTCTCATATATTGATTCTTTTTTGCTACACCCTCTTTTGTGCCACATTGTGCATACTTCTTGTCAAATTTGTATCTCCTCTAGCTTGTCCAAGTGGCTATTAGCTACTTCATTTGCATATTTATTTGTTGTCACAATATTATTATCTCTTCATCACTATTCCACATTTATTTGAATCCTCATTTTTTCATTGATCACTATCCTCTCTTCATACCTGTTTATTTGGGCCCATTATTCTCTACTTCAAGTCCAATATCATTCTTTTGCATCATATCTGCCTTTCTCACCTGTTTATTTGTTGCTGCCACTAATATTGTATCTTCTATCACTTCTATACTAGTTGCGTTCACAGCTTACAGACTTGCAACATTCTGGAAACCTTGTGACAGCATTTACAGTTTTGACAACATTTACAAATTCTTCTTTTCTTCTTCCATTTACTGTCATCCTTCATTCACTTCTGTTCCTCTTGGATTCATTGCACATGATATCTCAATTCTTGCCCATCTTAGTCATTCTTGAAGTATTTAGTTACTCGGTATTCATTGTTGCACATTTTGAAAACATTAATTTCTGCAGTTTACAAATTCCAGTACTTTCACCATTCCAGCCTTTCTTCTCACATTTTTTGCATATCAGCACCATTTGGTCCCTATTGAAATTTCTTCTGCCTCATTACACTAGCTCTTTGTACTGAAATATATCCATTGTACTCTTTCTCTATTTTGTGGAATTCTTAAGTGTGTCTCTTTGCATCCTTCACACATCTAGGTTGCATTGTTGCATATTTTGAGCATCTTGTGGTTCCTGCATTTACAACGGATTTGCATAACAACTGTGCCATTCTTGGTGCAGGTGACTGTTGACACTCCATACATTTACTACATTGCATCTCATTTTTAGCTTGTATCTTCACTTTGAAGTATTTACAGCCTATGTGCTCTTAATTTGCAGCAATACTATATCTAGCATCCTATCTTTCAATTATCATATTGCTTCTAGAGATTACTTTGAAGATTTTAGAGCATTCTGAGCTAAGTTGCAGTGCTTTATATTTATTTCGATTTGCCCTAAGAACATACAAATATATAAATAAAAAATCAAATGCATTTCTCCCTTTTTGCTTGTCATTGCAATAAGAATTAGGCCTTGTATGTTGTGTGAGAGTAAGCCTAGGTTAGTTTAACTACACGTCCATTTACTTTAGAAGGTACAAATCTTCTTTGTTGTTGGTGTTGATTTTCCTATATGCTCGTTTAAGAGGATTGTGAATTGTATTCTCATTTACTTATTGGTTGTTTGACTAAAATCAATCATGACTCCAAGTTTTTAAATTAAAGTTTGGAAGCACAAGCTACTCTTCCCATTCATTCTAGCTCATTCTTGTCTATACTTTCGAGCCCAGTCACTAATAGAATTTGCCTGGAGCATGCCACCTCCATCAATCCTTTTTGTCTTTTTATTACTATACCAGGTCGGGAACAATGTCATGTCCCCCCCGAAATCAGAAACATCAAATATTAAATAACAAGATCAAATGAACATTAAAATATAAATACGAGTAATCGCAAATATATCAAAATACAAATATGAGAAATCACAATTTTAATATAATTATAATATCATAGATAATATTATAATTATAAATAACGTTACAAATATTAAATTAAATATTATAATCACTATGATATGATAGATATTAAAATATATATACAAAAATGCAATAATGATTAATTCGTAATTTTAGGATTAATTAAAGTAATTAAATTATGATTTCAAGATTATGTTAATTAAAGGTAATTAGACTATGATCTTAGATTCATACTTATTTTATGGTTCCAGAATCATGACTAACTCATCTTGTGAGGGTCATTTATAGGATTATATTGTTCAAATATGATCAATAACTCATGCACATTCTCACTTATATCTTATGATAGTATTTTCAAACCTGAGTTTAATCAATTTACTATGCATATTTATAATCAGTTCTCTGCTTATATTATTATGTTCATGTTCCACCATGGTAAGGAAGAAGGATTACAGAGGGAATGCTGCAAAGGGGTCTCTCCTAGATACGCCACCCGGGGGGGAACAAGATGAGTCCACAAAGGGCCAAGGGGGTACTTGCCTTTGGGGTCAAAGGGTACTGCCCTTGGGTCTAGATTGATCACCAGAGTAACCATTCTAATCTCACTCTCCAACCATGGTGTAACAAGAGGGGAGGATTAATTATGGGGAGTAGAAAGCGTTTGGAAGGATGAGAGAATTAGGATCGTTCCTAGACCAACTCATATGAATGGCATATGCCACATGAGGTCAAGGAGGTCGTCTCATATGAATGGCATGCACCACATGAGATTAAGGAGATAGCCCCATATGAATGGCATGCGCCACATGAGGCCACGAAACCTAGGACACCCCATCAACCACGCTCTTCCATGCTTCTCCCCATGGTGGGCACCTCGAGGTGAGGTAATAATCGGGATAGTAAAATTACCATGGAATTACTAATGTTGAAACATGATGCTTCTCTTGTTAGGTTACGGCTATAATTGATATCTAACTTGTTTGCAAGATTACCAAACCAAGGTACTCTCTAAACTCGTTTATTCACTTGTGAAATTGATAACTAAAGTTAGAATCAGTATAATCCCTATTAGGGACACTACAAACAACCCCATAGAGCTGGGAGAATTCCATGAATCATGCAACCTGGCCTTGCAGCCTCAAACCAAAATAGCGTCGACCAGCAGTTCCATCAACTTGTTCTTCAATCTACACAATATTCTCATCACCTGGTTCCCCAATTTCAGGCCCTCAACCAAACTATGCAGTGGTTGAGAAATTCTGAGAATGAAGAGCCCGTGAGCAAAGACAACTCCTCCAACAAGAAACACAAACAAACCAAGCCAAGCAAGCCAATCAACAGAATCCTTGAGTCTATCTTTCCTTAAAAAATTTGGCTGTTCTAACCCAACCTTGGGAAAGCATGTGTGTGAGGTAAAACATATAGTTTTCCTTCCATCAGTCAGCCACATGAGCAATTGTACCAAGGAAGTGATTATATTGTTACTAAGAGGGGATGTACACACATTTGCTTTTCAACATGCTTCTTCAGTTTCAAAAAAATAACAGTTGAAAACCATTCAGCTTGGAAAGAAATAGTGGGAGATTGGAGAATACCTAAAAAGATCCCAAAGCACCAGGTTCAGGTACTTGTGTCTTGATATTAGATTGATTGCATACAGCCCCATAGTGCTGAATATTTGAATTTTTTTATTCCAAGTCTGTTGTTTCCTGTGATACACCTACTTTTCTTTATTTTCTTTGAGGGATTGGCATTTGTTGGGCACCTAATTGTCCCATATCCCATAAGACTCCACATTAGACAAAATGGGAATGGACGGATGGTCCTATAATTTGATGGATACCTTGGTCTAAAGCTTTACATTCCCAAATTGGATGGTGCTTTTCTTATTGTTTCCCTTGACTGGTGTCAAAATCAGGATCATGGTGTGCAGATGACTTTTTTTTATTGCATTTGTACTTTGCAGTATCATAAGGCTAAAGTTTACTAATGATTTAGTTTTGCCTCTGTTTTTTCCTTGTGTTGCTGATTTTGAAGTCTCAGAAATGGATGTGAGTTAAATGTGCTCCTTTACCTTTCCTTGTTGCTGCACTAGTCGGTACATTCATGCAGGTGATTTTCCGTTTTTATGTGTATCACAGGCAGTGTTTTTCTCCTAGACGCCTTGTATGTCTTCCATTTCTTCTATTCCCAGGTCTGTAGGAGCCTCAAAAGGGTTTGAAAGACTGACCTGTTTGGCTGGCTAGTTTGTCACTTTCCTTTTCTTGCATAGGCCCTTTGACATTTATCTTCTTCGTGATTCTCTTGGGTTCTTCAGGCCATTCCCAGAAATGGGAGTTGCTTTACATTATCCTCAGTTGGTCAAGTGTTTTCTGCTTCTTAATTCTTGTGATTGTTTGGCTCAAGCTGTGACACAGGCAGGTCTTGTTCTTGTAGAGTGGGACATAACCTTGCCAAATGACCATGCTCGCGGTAGGTCCAGGAGCAGAAGGGAATGTTTCATAGTTGATTGGTTGCTCCCACTCTATTCTTCCCATTTCCATCAGTATTCGATCAGTTGCTTCCACTCTATTCCTCCCATTTCCAGAAGCAAATGGTCTATCCATATATGTATTGACAAATTCTAGCACAGTTGAGAACCCGAAAGCTGTAACATACTCCCCAATGGCACTTTCCATTTTCTTGGAGTGGTTCCTGTCTAAATTCACTTGAGAGCAATGGAAGCCTTAACCATTCATGTCCTAAACTTGGTATTTTCTTGATTGAGTTGAAAGTAGAGGACCACAGTTTCATGAAAAGGCCAGATATTTTCAGACCCAAGGGCAACCCTCAGAAGCTTAATCTTTTTCCCACTTCAATGAGAATACAGCAATGAAATATCCTGTTTTCTAGGTTTTTTGTACCTAGAGTCAGAGTGTTTTATGACCAAAAGCCCCTATGAAATGGCAAATTAGGACCTTTGTTGGTGTGAATAAGGTCTTATACCTAGCTAATTCCTAGTAGGGGGCTTATTCACATGTTAAGTTTACATAGGTCCTAGGTGACCTTCTAGAAGTCTTAGTTGTCTAGATAAGATCTTATCATATTCCATTCTGGCCATGTCCTCTTTCTCGACATCTCTCGACGACAGATTGGCCTATCATACTTAATCAGAGGTCACATGGACCGGAAAGGGGGTCACGTGAGCTTGGCTCTGGCCACAACAGGATTGATCATTGTTCTTCGCTCGCTCGGACAGAGGCTGGGGTCATTTGCAGAATTGCTATTTTTAGCAGTTCTTGGCAGGCAGTGTGGGACCACCGCTATTTTTAGCAGTTTGGCTGTGGCGGCATCAGGAATCACTTCAGAGTCTGTCAGCATCAGACGGATCAGTAAACGGGTTAGAAATAAGGGAGATATTAATATTTGATCGTATTGATTAAATATTAATTAATTAACGTTTATGATATAAAGTTATAATTTAATATTATAACTTAAGTGGTTTCTTGAAGGGTGCGCCCAACATCAGAAGGGGCCAAAAGTCATTATTAAAAGTAATTGAAATATTCAGTGATGGACTATTGAAATATTAAAACATTAAAACGTGAATATTTCATTAAAACCCTATTTTCAAGGGAATCGCACTTTTCAGGGTATTAGAGGCTTTTGCATTGGGAAGTGCGCCATTATGAGTTTATTGAATTGGATATTGATCAATTTTTGGTCTGAGCCTGAGACTTAGGGTTTCACGTTCGATTCCTTGGAGAACGAGCCATCTCCAGCGGAAAGCAGTTCAGAGAGTGTGCAATATCACTCGATTTATTGCCTACAGAGGTTTTCTTACTCAGAGGAAACTACAGAGCTTTCAGAGTTTGTTCTTGATCAGAGATTCTTCAGTGTTGGTGTCCAGACAGTGTTTCCTAACCTAGGCGCACCTTTTTCCAGAGGATTACACTATGATTTGGTTGAAGCCGTACAAATATTAATTGCAGCTTGACAGGCCGTACTTTACCAGCAGGCCGTACCTCTTAAGAGCCGTACTTATCACATTGGAATCAACGCCTTGGTTTGGAGGCTCCAGTTTGTTCAGAAAGAGGCGCCTATACCAGTCAAACAATTCGTGCATGCCAGAAGGAAGGAAGGAGATCACATTTATTTCTGCCGTACCATTTGTACCTTCAGCCGTACCAGCAGAAAACCAGGTTCTTTTCCCAATAAAAATTCTTCTTTTATTCATTGCTTCTTCTGGGTATCATTGTAATCACTTGAAAAGTTGAATCAAGGTTACTGGTGTTGTTAGTATTGCATTTCCAGAGCTATCTGATTTTTAGAGAATTTATTTCCATTTATTAGCATTTATTATCAAATTCGTACCTTCTCAATATTGCATCAAAAACACAAAAAAATCTCAAAAACCTAAAACGTCAGAAAAAACTTGAAATATCAGTTAGATCTTTGTCAGAGGGAAACCAGGGGTTTCTACAGTGGTATCAGAGCTTGATCCTGCCATCCTAGGGTTTGGCCATCACATGCAGCCAGAGGATTTTGATACATACAGGTACTACACTCGCAGACGTGCTTTGCTTGACAGGCAACGCAGTTTGAGCAGGCAGCCGGAGATCATGGCTGACAGAAATGATAGGGCTGAGAGAACAGAGATACCTTACGATATCCTCGTATCAACCGATCAGATGATCCTCGATCTTAATACACTCGTGAGATATTCGTGGCAGACAACGGCCGATCCGACGATGTATTGCGCCAGGCAGCACAGTAATCGTAGATTAGACTTCGAGACCGGCCACCACATCGCGGACGGTGGATGAACAGAGTGATGCCGGGTCACTTCTGAGAGCACCTAGACAGCGTCACGACACCGATAGGCCTACAAGGCCTAATGCTCGACGCAGACGAGCCCGGCGAGGCTATGCCGCAGGAGGACGGAAGATGATTTGTTTGGCCGAAGGAACTTTAAGCGGCAGCAAACGAGGAGTGGGAGTTGATACCTCGCAGTCGAGAACGGGATTTCGCCTCTTTGACCGCTTATCACAATGCAGGCGTGAATATTAATAGGCTCGGCCGATTGAAGACCCCGACATTAATAATGGACTGCATCATGCACCCAATGGTGTTGAATCTCGAGCAATGTTTGGATGGCAAGGACATTTATTGCCAGCCTGGGCTTGGATTAGCAAGCTTGATACATTCCTTTACTCCTATGGCCCCATGAAGCCGAGACGCTTAATCGCTAATTTCTAGGAGTAGCATATGACTGGTGGCATCACGGTATGGTGACGCTACATCATGATAGGATCACTTCATATCAGGAGTTCGTAGACAGGCTGGTTGAGAGATTTGATAGGAAGGATCCCGAGACTTACTTCAGAGATTTGGCACAGTTGAGGCAGAGTGGCAATCTCGAGACATACATCAGCGACTTTCAGAGACTTTCCGTCATGGTTCCGAGCATATCTGAGAGTCGGTTGGTAGTTCTCTTTATGGAGGGTTTATCAGAACCACTTAAAGGCTGGATAAAAGCCTTTGACCCTCCATCATTACAGGAGGCGATGAGGAAGGCACGTGACATGGAGTTCGCAGCCCCGGCAAATAAATTTAACTCCAGAGGTTCTTCATCGTTCCGAGACAACAAGGGCTTTAATAAAAACAATGACAAATCTGATTATAACAAAAACAAATCAGATTATAGAAACGATTCGAAGGGTAAATCAGCCTTCCCACCCTTGGATCGTGAGGCCCTGAATGACCTTCGCAGGAAAAAGTTATGCTTTTACTGCAAGGGACCGTATGATGCCAATCACCATTGCCCTCTAAGACCTAAGGGCAAGGCGAATCGTGTTATGTGGGCATACTATGAAGACTCAGAATCAGAAAATTCAGAGCAGCCTGAGCATTCAGATGAGTCAGAGACAGAGACTCCAGAGCATAGAGTGGAGGTAGAGCCCGAGCTTCAGATACAGGAGGGCAGATTGTCTAGCATTCAGCAGGAGGGTTCTTTCCGGCTCCGTGGTGTATTAGCAGGTCAGAGGGTCATTACCCTATTGGATACAGGAGCTACACATAATTTTATTGATGCTAGGTTCGTTGAGAAACGAGGGCTTATCACAGAGGAGTTTGAGGGCATCAGAGTCAAAGTGGCAGATGGGTACACTTTGAGATGCGAACGCATGATTAGAGATCTTCCATTACGCTTGAACAACTATGAGTTCAAGGCAGATTATTATGTTGTCAATATGGGAGACATTGATTTAGTATTGGGAATGAAGTGGTTGCACTCATTGGAGGAGGTCACACTTCGTCTCAAGGATATGGAAATACGTTTTGAGGTCGACGGGAAGACTCACATTCTTAAGGCAATACGGGACAACGACCTTAAAACAATTTCCTTTCGCCGAATGGAGCGGCTCATGCGTCATGACATGGTAGAGTGGGCTGCCGAGTGTCATTTAGCACCTTTACAGGAGGGACAGCAAAAGACAGAGTATCATCCGGACATTCAGAAGATCAGAGTCAAGCATGATAAGGTGTTCAGTGATATTCCGCCAGGTAGACCTCCAGATAGAGGGATAGAGCATATTATTGAGCTCGAGGAGGGTGCAAAACCCATCATGATAACTCCTTACAGGCATCCGAAAAGATTGAAGGATGAGATTGAGAAAACCATAAAGGAGTTATTGGCTATGGGTCACATTAGACCTAGCAAGTCGCCGTTCGCTTCTTCTGTTGTATTGGTGAAGAAGAAGGATGGAACGTTGCGCATGTGCATTGATTACAGGGTCCTGAATAAGAGGACAATCAAAAACAGATACCCGATACCGAGGATAGATGAGTTGATTGATGAGCTCCATGGGGCATGTTATTTCACGAAGATTGATTTACGGTCGGGTTATCACCAGATTAGAGTCCGTGAGCAGGACATAGAGAAGACAGCCTTCAGATGTCATTGTGGGCACTTCGAGTTCGTAGTGATGCCATTTGGGCTCACTAACGCGCCAGCTACCTTTCAGTCTACCATGAACAGAGTATTTCATTCTTTGCTGAGGAGGTTTGTGTTGGTTTTCTTCGATGACATTCTGATATACAGGCGGACTTGGCAGGAGCACCTGGCTCATTTGGAGACTGTATTGAGCATCTTGGAGAGGGAGTCCTTGTACGCCAAGGAATCCAAGTGCGACTTGGGGATGACCGAATAGCTATACCTTGGTCATATTATCAGTGCGGATGGAGTGCGTATGGATCCTGAGAAGATCCACTATCGTTGATTGGCCCACACCGCCAACCCGGATACGCTTGAGAGGGTTTCTACAGGTGGATTCTACCGCAGATTCGTGAATGGTTATTCACGACATGCAGCCCCGATGACAGATTTGATGAAGAAGGGGGCGCTTGTTTGGACTTCCGAAGCACAGGAGTGTTTTGAGAAGTTCAAGGAGTTGATGACCACTTGCCCTGTTTTGGCACTGCCGGACTTTACGAAGCCGTTTGAGCTTCAGTGTGATGCATCAGGTGAGGGCATTGGTGCGGTGCTTATGCAGGACAAGCGCCCGATAGTTTATGAGAGCCGCAAGCTCAGAGGACCCGAGAGGTTGTATAGCATATACGACAAGGAGATGCTCGCGATTATGCATGCCTTAGCTAAATTCAGGCAATATCTTGTTGGCAGCAAGTTTTGCATCAAGACTGATCATAACAGACTTAGGCACTTTTTAGGGCAGCGAGATCTCAACGACCGACAGCAGAAGTGGGTC